>JAHQIW010003882.1:0-199750 GCA_019055375.1 Parelaphostrongylus tenuis
AACCAATCGAAAGGTGAAACTTGTGGCTACAGCTCCTTCGCGGGTTTTTCAAAACACCGCTTTATAACATTATAACATTTGAAATAAAATCATGCATCATAATACCAAACGTTTTTTCCTCTTTTATCGCTCTTATATTTCTCTGGACAGAACTCATTTCTTAGAAATCTAATAGTCGGACTATAATAGAAGCTTCAAAGAACTCAAAATGTGTTTGCATTTGAAAAAGCTCTTTTGATCGTTTGTTTTTCTCTGGTTTTTGATTGTGCTTGGACCTCTCCTGAAAGAGCTCTTTCTTTAGACTACTGGTAATCATCTGATAGAATAATGTTTTCTGATTCTAGCGATGTGCTTATTTTCTGTAAATACGGTATAGCAGGGAAAATAAGATTGAGTTTCACGTTGTTAGTAACTTTGTTTGCAGGCTATTCGACAGGGCGAAGGTTGTAGCAGTGGGTCACAGAGGCGAGGCAAAGCGGCACGATCGCTAATTTGTTTTTCAGTTGGGAACTTTTTCTCCGCTTTGGCAAAAGCTCTAGATGAAACGACTATTAGATACTACGAAAATTTCTCTACCAGTAATTTCTTTTCGGCTTGCGTTCGGGTGATTGGCAACTTCATACCAATGTTTTCCATTCACATAAAAAGGCAACGCAAAGTGATGCTCGGTTGGACACCATCACGTTTCGGCATTTCATGCATGCTCACAAAATTATGCTCACGGCATTCTGGAATTGGCAAGGCACGCCGTCAAGGAAAGTGCTCGACATCAAGGAGACAATCAATGCCGGTTAGCAGCGGAAAACTCCGGAGGTTGGCAACAGCAGTGCAAGAGAAGCGCTCGAAATGACTTAGTGTCGCTTTTGTCTAGAAGAGCGCTCAATTTCACACTGCAAATCCGACTTGCCACATGTTGTTAATCATTTGATCTTTTGAATAAATGGAAGAAAATTACAAAGAGTGTCGTAATGGGTAAGAAGTCATGAAACATCCAATGAATGACGATGTCTTTCACGAAAGAAGGCTTGTTTGGTTTGACCACTGATGGTGGGATTTCAGTCCTTAGTTGACAATTTCATTATGCTTCCCAGTGAAAAATAAATAGTTATGACGACAAACTTCACTGTACGCCTCTTAATACGAGATAATATTGAGAAAGAAGTTTTACTCGATAGAAAATTTTGTGAATTTGTGGTTAGAATTAGATAGCAGTATATCGTTTTTCACACCTTGGATACCTATTCATTCAAAGAACACAGATTAGATGGTATACGATGAGTGAGACAAGCTGCTTTAATACCCTACACATTCAGAAGACAATGGCTAAGAGGATATGTAGCTTTTTCCACGTCAAATTTGTATGCAAGGAAAAGCTTTTTTGGTTAGAGTCACTCACATTCCAAATGTGTGGTACACAGATCATCCTTTCTGTTCACCTGGATTCTGCCATGATCTTTACACTCACCAGACCAATGAATAAAAGTATATCAAAGCATCAAATAACTTGATCAGTGTACATAAGAAAAAGCATTGAGTAGATACACTACAATAGTAACACACTGACACGCGGTCAAGCAGCCTTTATGCCGTGTTCACAAGTCAGCGATTCGTAGTTAAGTAGCCAATGAGGCGTAATCACAGCAGACTGCCTTGCAGGTATGCAGCAGATGTGTAGTGCTCTCAACTCATTGACTCGCCCTCAAGCATCCAATGTGCCTTTATAACAATCCCTTCCACCGCAATCAACTCTCCGATGTAAAATGATCACAGCAGACTGGTAGATAGGTAACTGACATCCTCTTGCTTTCAAACCAGTTCGCCTTCACGACACGCTTACTCGTCGTCAAGGAGCTGATGTTAATGCGCACAATTCATTGACTGGCAACTGATCAGTAAAGTTACTTGTGCTTACTACTGGTTGGCACATAGTAAGAAGCTAATCTGCTGTACCCACAATAGTTTAGCCTCCAGATACGCAATGAATCTGCTGCGCTCACAATACACTCCGCGGGGTTATGCAGCTAATGTGATTTGGTTAGCAGCACACTGGTTAATGCCTGAGCAAATTAACATGATGTTGCTAAGAACTCGCCAAACTGGCGGTTAAGTAACCTTCAGGATGTGCTGAAAAACAGATTGCAACACATTCATCTCTGATTGTATCATGATTAAATTTCGCGCGGTAGGCAGAGCAGGCATTGGCAGTGCGGGTTCGCTCCATTGACAATCTTGTAGTGTTCTATCAAAACTAATATTGTGTTGTTAAAAATGGTGATCTTATCATTGCTAACGGCTGAGGTTTCATTAAGAAACCTCATTATGTTGTCAGATGCAGTATGAACAGCTACTGTCTTCAAAAAAAAAAAAAAGACCACGCGTGAAGTTGGTAACTCTTTCAATTTAATGGTAACAATGGAGTAGATAGTAAAATATCAATGAAGAGACTAGCGGTTGTATACAGTAGACTCGTCTTTTCATCACGAAGAGCAGGCGAAAAGTGGTTTTTCTCCTCAAATTGATGACTATTTCTCTATAAATTCGCCGTCCTCAAAGTATAAACGTAATATAGCATCTAAGCTGTGATATTAGGCTGTTCCATAAGTTATAAAATTAGAGCAAAGAACAACAAACTCATTTCCCAGAACTGAATTAAATTACATCAGTTTATTATCGTTTCACCGTTAAAACCGGAGAAGGAGCTGTAGCCACAAGTTTCACCTTTCGATTGGTTACTAAGCACTCCTAAAAAGTTCTCCTCCCTCCAGCGAATGAGATCGATTTTTCGTATGTTCCCTCTTAATAAGAAAGAATCGAAAAAATATACATGTACTAATCGACGTAAAATATATCTCGTTTAAAAGTCACTCTGCTGAGCCAAATCAGATTGTTGTTTTCCGTTCAAAGTGTAGCATTCTTCGGTTACTTACACCACGGAATATGCCCGAACTTTCAAGAGGACTTCAAAGCCACATGATATCAACTGGATCTGCTAGCGATCCTAAAGGATTTCTCAGACACATATTTATGTGTATTCACTCTTCTTGCAGTTCCACACTATGGACAACGATAACTCGAGGAGGAATTAAGAGGAAAGTATGCTAGCAATCTATGACTGCCGAAACGTAATCGAACATCTATGTAATGGAATATTTTAATTACAAATCGTCTTCACTATAAGAAAATGCTCCTCTTCAACTTCGTTGCTACTGAAATGTGATCCAATGAAAGTTTAAAAGCTGCTTGTTTATTGATTATTCACATTATTTCATGCACGATCAATACAAAGTCCTTCTTCCGGAGTGCACTGTTCCCCTGCTGCACACTTTGAGCACGGTTGACCAGTTTCGTAAATTTTACTATCGAACCAATTTCCTCTGAAAACTGCAGTTTTGGAGACTTTTCAGCGAATATGGGAAAAGGTAAACATTATGGCAAACTTACTTGTCCTTGTATTGACACACGACAAGCGTGCTTGAACGACAGTCTCGAATACCACAACCAACGTATCTTGTTCCCTGCCATACCAACTAAAACGAATACAGTAAAAAATCACGGAAACCGATCTCTGCGCCCACATTAAGTGTATATTTGCAAAAAAAAGCACTTTCACTTACCATTCGTTTTGAGTGTTTTCCTACGACCAAAGCTTAAAGTTCAACATGTCTGATAATGATTTTTTGTGCCACGCAAGTGGCCTGCTATAGGGTAACTAGTAGGGCCTGATACACGTGTTTCAACCTTGAAAGTCTCGGAATACCGAGTGGAAAAACCACAAAGAGTGATGAGTATGCGAAAAAGTTGTTTATTGTTTCCATTTCAACTAAAATCTATGTTTCGTGACTTTATGGTAGAGTTATAAAGGTATTTCCTTAGATATGTTACAATCAACTTAATTATTCCAAACTCTGAGCAAGGGAAAGTTTGCGGAATTGTTAACTGTGATGAAAAACATTTGTATAACAATAAATTCCGTTTGATCAGAAAGAAAAACAGAGAAGTACTTAACATGCCGAGGTTAACATAAAGTCGTGGGAATAACATAATGGATTATGCAGAGTTAAGCATATGAGATAATTGAAATTTTAGCCTTTCCTGGAATTTACTCGCTTGTGAATGACTCCCTAGCATGTGCAATAATTTTTTTGTTAATTTTGTTCCTGTCGCTTTTTTTGCCTTGGGGACGATCTAAATTCCTCTAATTCATGAGCTCTTCACATGATTGGTAAATTTCAAAACAAAATAGAATTTAAAACAATTCTACAGAACAGCGCTGTTCCACCTTTTGTTCAACACCTGATATAGCCATGAATTATATTGCCATTGATGACAGCATAATGAAGTTCTCTGCTAGGGTTAAACTGACAAGTCCATTACCATTAGCCTGCATACATGCTTCATGTCAATTCTCAAGGATGCAATTTTCTAGCATGTCGAATCAACTCCATGATTCAATAAATCACTTTGTTGACGTACTTCAAATCGATTATTTTTTGCCCTACCCTTCTACCTGGCCGGTAAGGCGAGGATTTCAGTGGTGCAAAAACTATGCTAAGTTAGGAGATGGGTCTTCAGGTTGCGGAAGTAGTGTTGTAGAAAGAGAAGCTCGTCTACTTGCCCTCGGACACAGATGTGTTCGGAGGACAATCTCCTTCGCTGCTCTGGTCATTGTTGCATTTTGCCAAACACACTGAGAATATGCTCAACACATACGCAGTTATGCCTGTCTGTGAGCGGCACGCCTCTTACCCTACAGATGAGTTCATGTATTTGGGCCATTTAAGACAGTCTATGTTAAGTATCAATCATGTCACATTATCAATCGTCCTCATCTGTCGAATTTTTCATTTTTATTTTTGACGATGAATAGGTGAAAGACAAAAAAAAGTTAAATTAAGTAAATAACATTTCTCGGAACTTGTATGAGCACCCGTGATACCCTCATTAAATGAATTATATGTGAGAGATGAGCGGTAATCAAACAAAGTCATTCACCTGAGTATAATGTCCAATTTGACCTGTACGATTGAATAGTTGCTTGGTGAGAATGTTCGCTTTTCCAACACCGTAATCCTCTAGTTCTTCGAACCAACTCTCCGTGGCCTCAAAAAATCACAATGAATGGATATAGTTTTCTTTCTCAATGATGCTCTCTTCTGAAGCCGCTGTTCGGTTGTTTTCCAGTTATAATAATATGGATGCTAGAGTATATCTTACGATCTCAGCTATAATGCGCTTGTCAAAACCCGGTGTATGGATAGTGTAGAGATTTTCGCCATAATCATTTGCATTTGAATGTGAGAATCGGCAGAATCCTGCATGATTTGCTGCCGACTGTTCAAGTTCGCAACTGTATTTCTGAATAGAATTTGTTACTAAAAGATAGTCTCATTCATGATACAGCAAATATTTGAACAAAATAAAATCCAAATTTCACACCAATTTAGGCATTGCAGCGGCTTTTGGCGCCCGTTTATCGATTTTATCCACGGCTCGACCCGTCGCCACAACGGACCTAAATGGTGAATTCGTCCACTCATTTATTTTGCGTTCACTTCATGATCATCATGCCGATTGTATGAGAAAAAATACCTGTTTGGTAGAAAAAATTTTCGATTTTTTTGTAGTGCGGAATTTATCGCGGTCACGATTTAAAGGGACACAATCTCCCGCTATCGCCATTTATCCAGGGCTGACGAAATATTAGAGTAGGGTGAACAATATTCCGATTATGAGATTGATAATCCATGAGGAAGAAAACTGTACTACCAGAGCAGAATGAGGGAGCAATTCTCACTGGTTCAGATATGTGCAATTTGATAAAACCCTACGTCATATGTCGTGCAAATCTCAAGACTTTTCCTTTTAATCGTTTTTCTAAATCTATTATGCGCAAAAGTTGGGCTTCGTATGCGTAAAAGCTTGCCATATGAATAATGTTTTTTTTGAGGTTCACTACATGCAGCTGTTGTACAAAAGTTCGATCCTTAGCACGTCTTGTGCGTGCCATTTCAGGACCTTGCAATTATTGAACGACTTTACTACCGTTGTGCTAACCGTGTTAAGTGAGATGTGCGCAAAGTTTGAAGGCTATAGTCACTGACGGCTTGAAAGAGACGAAGCGAATGAAATAAGTGACGGATCAGAAAATGCTCTCTATTAGTCTGCATATCAACTCAACACAAACCTATAAAAGTTATGCATATCCAGGAAGGCATTTCGTACTGCATCGGTCATTACTCCGTCACTTCTACAAATCTGAGATGCTCCACTATCTAAAAATTTTCGTCAAACTAATACGAGAAGCAAAGATAAAACAATCATGGCATAGCATTTAACAACGCTTTATCCATATGACTCATTTGAAATATTGAGCACTGATGTAATACATAGCATTGATTCGTCTTCATTAAATTTTAGAAGCGTTGCAGCTTCACAATCACCTAACTCTGCTAGTGTGCAATTCTGTTGTGTTCTTACCTGGCTGCACTTTCGGCCGAACGCATAGTCCGTTTTCACATGTTGAATTGGGAAAAATGGTGCAATCGCTACCAACTCGACAGTACTTTCCGTTGCGCCACATGGTAGAGTTGTCCACGAAACCACTAAATATCAGTTCATGATTGTTCTGAATTGCAAGAAATGGAACACGATATATGAGCGTATTGAGACTAAAAACCAACAGTCGCTTGTAGACGCATAGTACTTGTAATTTAGAGAAAGGAGGTTCTGGGCAGATTACATGGGCACATCCAAGTTCAGTGTTTTTATAGTGGGCCATCTGAAATCGTCATTCAGAGTGCTTGATAGCAATTTCAACGCCAAATTAGAACTCACACTTGAAAATTTAAACAATGAAGGATCATATTTGTTGTCCTGATGTACGTAAGAGTTCTTCACTTCGCCCCACCAATTATCAAGTGCTTGTTTGATGAGCTCTTTCACGTTAATTGCTCCATAAACAATAAATCTGAAAATTCAGAGACTGAGAAAGATTTCTGCATCATCGGTTATTCAGAAATGGCGCTGAAGTTTGAAAACTTAATATAAGACAGAAACTGAGCTGAAAATCGCGGATAAAATGACCACGAGAGCCCTCTGTCAAAGTGTTTGAATAGCTCAATACCACGCCCTCAAGTAACATGTAAACCTCACGCTTTTGCGCATCAGCACGTGCCACAAAATTACAATAGATCTTCGTCGTTCGACATGATACGACAGGAATCGTAGCTTAATCGTAGTTTATCCCACTAATTTGTGGCAACGAAAAAAATGTCTACATTCAATGCATTTTTTATCCATTCAAGGTCATTAGTTTGCTAGTATTAATGCTTCATTGTTCTATAGGTCACTCACGTCTGTCTGTTCTGTCCATACGATAGGTGTCGTGTAAAGCCGTTACCACAACCTTGTGCAAGCTCTTTTGCTATCTTTTCTAACTCACAGCTCCAGCTCTGAAAGAAAAGCACATCTATGAAAGTTGTGAGATCAAAAACTGAAGCGGCCTACCAATTTGTAGATGTTTTTAGCTGGTCCAAGTCGGCGATTAAGACCACGCTCTTTCCCTTTTGCCAGTCGTGATCGCGCATCATTATGGTACTTCAAATACAAGTTACGCATTTCATCGGTGTTATCTCTATCCGGACACACTATAAGGAATCCTAGTGCTGAGAACATTATCTACGTTGACTATTTGAATGAAACTCACTTGCTGCGTCCAGGACTACGAAGACGTAGGTCTGAAAGTATTTACTACTATTGAGATTGTTATTTCTCAGATAAATAAATGAAAAAAGTTCACTTTCAGTGAATTAGTTTCATTCGAAAGTACTGAGTTCCCATGTCATCTATAAATGATATAAGTGGTAAAAGCTTTTGAAAGAGTTGTGCTATCCGGAAATGATGACTGATATCCAAAATTGCGGATTTCAGGCGCGAGTTGAATGCACCTATAACAAGGGCGCGTGCTACCACTAAAACACCGAGGCCATCTTTCTCATTTCTGCGGTCTAAGGTATCGAAACTGTCAGCAAACCAGCGGTCAGCGGGTTCGACCTGGTAAGTGCATTTTGACATTGAATCCAGTTGAACTTACAGCTATATCATATACAAGCATATATATACATATATATATATATATATTCTGTGAACGTTTTTATTTTACGTATACATGTGCACTACGAGAATTTTTTTCTTCACCGCTTATATATCAGTGCTATAACGTTGCAACTCTATTCTCATAAAGCTCACAGTTTTACGTAACACTCAGCATTTCTAAATACGCAGTATAAGAACATAGCACAGCTATAATGAAGAGCTGTGAAAAATAATACCAGATGATAACCGTTCTAGGAGAAACTAGTCTCGAAACATTGAACCTTCAGAAGAAGCCAAGTCATATTCTAACTACCTGAAACGGTCCTTAATTTTGTGCAGTTACGATAAAGCTAAGATATTTGGCTAGACGTAAGTATGCGATCATGTGGGTGTGTGAGTAATTGCGAATAATAATTTTAGAATATACCGTAATCAGAAGCCAGAGCAGTACCATTTTTGGAGTGATATTTTCTTCCATCAACTGTCCCTTTTATGCAATTTTCAACTGCTTTTTTGCTACACTTTTCAATCAATTTCATTATTGAGCCAACAAAGAATAGTTTTGTTTTGTTTGTTTGAAAATATTTCCTCTTTTCCACATAGTCATATTATTGCGTGAATGTACCCTGTGTGCACTTTCAGAATACAAACCGACCGATATCGGTTGACGTAAAATTTTCCTACAGCCCACTAAATTGGCCAGAATGATTTGTGAACCTTAGCATTATTTTGATCTTAATTCATGCTGCCGAAAGGCAAGAAAATTTCACTCTGTGGAGCTTTACCGATTGCTGTTAGCAGGACAGTCGAGACTTTTAGTAGACAAGCTGTGTGGTTTTCAAATTTTGTCGGCACGAATTTATATCAATCATTCGCTTTTGCTGGCGTTATAACATTTCCTTCTCTTCACAACTCAGAGCAGAGCTGAAGTGGTAATTTTCACATCAAGGCAAGTTTTGCTGATGCTTGTCGCTGATACTTGAGGGGTTTGATCTATGAAAAGACAATGTAATTCTTGCTCATAGTCATCCGTGCCATCAATGCACTATTTTCATTGCGTTTCGAGACAGTCATCTTCTTCGCTTCAAGAAGTTTCTATATTTTGTCACTGGTTAAAACTCTCCATTCGACCGCTCTTTTGTAGACCTTGCTTAAACGATCATCTACTTCTCATTATTTATTGCTCGGTGTCGATTCCTTTATAGAGGAGCATAGCCTCAAGAGATCGCCTGAGCCGACGGCGGTGCTATCGATGAATCCCTGTAGGATAATTTAGGCGCCCGTATAGCACTTGGATCTTGATGGCTCAAAACATATTATTCCCTCAACTGATTAAAGCCTGAAAAAATCTAACAATTCGCCAAATGCAGCAGTAGACATCTTCACATGCAGGTCTTTGTGAGTCTGTAACCTGCCAGATGCATTTAGGCTTCTCTGTTTTTACAGTTTACTCAGTCGAACACCATGAACGCTGGGAGCCATTTGTGCCTTCTTACACGTAGTTACGTTTCGAATGCATTTACTAATGTGTTAGTAACAATGAGCCTAATCCATTCTACATTGGGATCATACCCGCCTCTTAATCAGCATAGGCATTTAGTAAGGTCCACAACACCATCACTTCAGAAGCTATTTGTAAGCGTGTTATTCTGAAGTACATGTCAGAAGTTTTTCTTCAGTTTTCTCACTTGGTCATCGTCTTCATTGTTTTTACACAGACCTTCTTTTCTTTGAAAACAAAGGGTTTTTATGAATATTGTGTTTTCAGTTGTGAAGACGGCAAGTCATCTCACAGGTGGATATTTATCCTTAAGGTCAACATCTGTAGGTGTAGATTGGTGCATCTCTCTCCCTCTCTAAACACACCTTTCAATGGGGCAGCAGTGCATTGGCATACTCTCTGAAAGAATGCAGTAATTTCTTAATTGAAATACCACGATTAGAAGACAAAGTTTTCACATGTACTTTGTACAAGGGCTTATTCAGTCAGCCATTAAAATTTTTGTGCTCAAATGATCTAAGCAAGTGACATGTTTCGTCGTTTTCCCAGATAGGAGTTGAGTAGAGACGCCACAGATATTGTTTAGGTCCTTTGTTATTTTACACCTACTACATTACTATTTTAAGCAGAAGTCTTGTTGAATGCTTAACGCTGTTTATAAGATAGATGTGATCCCGATTTGTAAAACAGATTATATCTCAAGTACAGATATATATATATATATTTATATATGATGGTGACCTCGTCGTGAATGCCATTAGCCTGAGAGCGATTCTAGAATAATCGAACGACATGCGCGCTAATAGTTCATTTAACATTTCTCTTTCATAGTTGAAATACCGTATAAACCACTTCAATACATATATTTTTGATGGTGGTATGATGTAATAATATACCCAGTAATGTAGAGTGATGTGCAAAACTTCTGCGTCAGTTGGGACTCGAACCCATATTTCACCCTTTCCGGGACGCGTGCTTGGACCGTTGCACTACCGACGCCCATTTTAACAGCAATCTTTCTAGGCCAAAATAATTTTTCACACTAGATCTGCTTTCTTTGGATTATTAAGGTTTGTGCGTCGCTTTTTATGACACTGTACCAGTACTTATTCAGTACTGTAAATCGCGGCGATTCCGAAGCTATATTTGGTTTTTGAGAATATCTTTATGATGCGTTGTAGGAGTGGAAATAAAATTACGTTTCTTATTAAGAGTTTTTCGCATACAAGAGTTATGTATGCACAGAAAGTAACAAGCTCGCAGAAACGATCAAGTTCTATCAGAGTACTACTAAAACTCAAAGGTTTTCTCGAAACAAAGAGAAAATCCTTATCAAGCAATGAATATCGTGCGTCACGTGCGATATCAACTATGTTGTCGCCCGGAAAGGGTTGAACAAGAAAATATTGCAGAGACAACAAAGTGAGCACAATGCCAGATGTTCTTCAAACTATTAATCCTCTTCTCGACGTTGTTACAGCTTTGTCGAGTTTCACATTCCATTCTCATGCTCAGTGATGGAGTTAGTTCAACCATCTCTACCCGACCACGTTTCTGTAAAGTCTGATGGCCTGGATAAAATCCTGACCGGATCGTTGCTTTTAACCTTCGGGGCCGATTCATTAGCCGCATACTGCGCGGAGAAAAGCGTCATGACGGCGTTTCAATCCTCTCTAACAACAACGTCGCTATGGAGGAAATCTGTGTGAAATCCTTACAAAATATTGCTCATCAAGACTTTCTCTGTAACAAGTAATGACTGTCTTGATCTTGCGGACGAGAAGGGTCTCACCAGGTGTAACGCGGGTGCTCCTCCAAACCTGTACAACTCCAACTTCTAGTCCAGCTTTTTTTTGGTTCAGAATTCTTTACCATTTCATTACCTCTGAGGGACATTTTACAACCATCGACCATGTTTTTTGGTTGCTGCGCTCGTAAAACTATGCTCACTTTTACGGAAACAGACTTGTTTGAGCGACTATGACCTCTCAAACAAAGAAATTGAAGTGCTAGTCGTATTTTTCAATTTGACCCACAACCTATGAAGTGAAAATATGGCAATATGTAGTAGTCAACTCAAAGTCGAAATTTCACCGACCAAAAAACTGATGCCATGGACCTCCGTGTTTGAGGGATACCGCCCGGTTAGTCGCGAGGGCACGTGGCGCGTCCCCAGGTGGTGGATAGGGGAATAAAACGCGAGCCAAAAGCGACCGTGTGCTTCCCAGAGACGCAGGTGGATTCAGGGGACGAGCTCCCTGCTTTTGCAGCGCCTACTTGACAAAAACTCTATTTCTACGAGTCAAGTCGGCCAAAAGTCTGCAATCAAGCGGCTGGGAAGTACATGGGAGGCGGTTAGGAGTCGCCTCCAACAAATAAGCTCCTCCCGCTCCTCTGAGAGAGACTGGCAAGATACTCGTGAGTACCCAGCCCCCACGTTAGAGCCTGGCAAGCTATACGTTGGGTATCGAAATGCCAAAAACAGCAACAAATATGGGCCTCATTCCCCTGACCCCGAAAGAGACGTTCTACACGACAGGATATCGAAAATAAGGTGGGCCGGACACGTGATGCGTTTCAACGACAACCTATGGGCAAGAGCCGTTACCGACTGGATTCCTCGGGACGTCAAGCGCTTTAAAGGAAGACCACTGACCCGTTGGCCCGATTTCTTCACGAAAGCGATAGAAGAAAGATATGGTGCTCAGCGAATCCCTAGAGCAAGGAGGACCCACTGGGCCACTCTTGCACGCGATAGGGAAAAATGTAAGAGTTGCTGGTACCCGCTCGAGTCACTCGACGATCAACGGTACGACAGGTGATACAGGTGAAAAACTGATGACATCACATCATTGTATGCTGTCACCATGAACAACGTCGCCCCATTCCTGCTATAAAGCAGGGTTTAGTATGGAACATGGACCGCTGATAAAGCGGGCAACATCTCCGAAACGTACATATGGCTCTGACGTAACAACTTCGGCTTGACTTCAATCATTCTAACGGTTATACTGAATTTTATAGCTATCTTTGAAAGTAGTCGATGAGATGGATTTCTACAATATATATAAATTCTAAAAATCATTCCCTTATAGAACATAATGACGCAAAAACTTGAAGCCTTCACAACCGCGGCGATGGTTTGAATATATGAGAACATTTCACACCTAAAAATCACTCGACATTTGGACCTCCTTGGTAGCTAGGCGGTTATTTATTCCAATTTGTTATCGATCGATGTATATTCTTCGCAATAACTCCAAATAAGTGATGCTCGTTAACCCTTAAGGGACTCCTATAAAAATCGAGCGCGCAGAGCGGATTGAGAGATGTTCGTTGTTTGATTAAGGTTTTTTTCTCCGGCAAAAATTTTTGGAATACTTGCAATACTTTGCTGAAAAAGGTTTTCTCTACCCATCCATATGCTTTTGGTTTAGATAGATGACCTAGAGAAAAAGGTTGATTTACTACTCAGTCATACTGAGTTTGGCAATCAATTAATTGCATGGCATTGTACAAGGAATGTCACAATGGAAATCTTTAGTTTTGATCTTCCGTAATTTTATGCAAAACATAGGAGTCATCATAGTGAATAAAATTAGAATACAATGAACATTTTATCAAAAAATAATGATGCATGCTGTATGCGATAACAGTTCATCGAAATCTCTCACTATAGCTGTTTATAACAGTCATTCGTTTATTTCCAATCATCTAGGGTTGCGGTATGTAAGAAAAAGTTGAGAACTTATGCATAGTGGAAGGTTTCTGAGAGTGTAGGTACAATTGTGTCTGAGTAAAAGGCCTGGAACATCAACATTATGCAAACTATTACTCAGAGTTACGAGTCTCTAGAGAAGTATTCGCTACTTTTCTCTCATGCGCACTCATATTCAAAGGAACTAATTTTTTGTTTTTTCAAACATATTAATAGGCATTATATACTCAATTTTTTAGAATATAAACGGTGCACTAATTCTTTTCAAAACGTCCTTTACATTACGCTGTTACAGTAGGATTATAACTATATTTTACCCTCATGCATCATTCTGTAAACAAAGCTTTTCCCTAAAAAAGTTCAGCAACTGTTCGATGGCAAGGAATTTCGTCAACTTGAATGGTGGTTCTCGTTTCCAAAAGAAAAAACTTTTGATTGCGCAGTAACACATAAGCTAAGACTCCATTTGAAATGCGGCGCATACTTTGCGTCGGTATGTGGATGGATTTCAAAACATTAGCATCAAGCCATCACCTTCACTATTAGTCGATCGCTTGAATCTCGAAAATTCCAATGTTGTGCTTGTTTTTTTAAAAAAAATCTTCGAGCGCTGTCGCAGCAAGAATAAAATTATTTTACAATCTTAAGAATTTTTTGCTGGACACAGCATTTATTTCAGACTTTCATCAACTACTCGATACCACAAATCTCAGCAATTTCAATGATTTGTTTTGTTTTCAAGAAAGACTTCTTAGTGCGTTGTAAGCTAGAAGAATATTGAGTTTCGCACTTGGCGCGCATGGTGCCCTCGCCCACCACATGTGAATTGCGCTGCGTAAGCGACACGGCGCCGAGTGCGAAATTTAATTACTTTTAGCTCTAAAAACGCATTAAAATACTTTTCTTAAAATCAAGCTTATCATTAAAATCCCTGAGATTCATCCTATAGAGTGGTTATAAAAAATCTAAATGAATAACTGTATCCAGCGAAAGGTGCTTGAGTGTGAAATACAATTTTATTTTTACCTTCACAGGAAAACATGAAAATCATTCAGAAAATAAAATAGGACGTTCAAATCCTCGATATCCGTATTGTCGAATGATTAAAAGAATGAAAAATACGGTTTCTTTTCTGAAAATGGGTGCAGGTAAGGATAGGATAAAGTACCTTCTATTCTCCGCAATGCTGAACTCGCGCTCTTCTTCCACTTCGTCCAACTAAGTACTACAATTACTTCCACACAAAACTCTATAAAAGGTACCTAGTTGTAGAATATGCGCTTTCAAACTGCGTTTATGCAAGAGATGCGATACAAATGCATAAGAAGGGTTGGAAGTTTGTTTTCTCAGAAGGATGTAATCTTACCGCGGAAAATGAAGATTTTCAACACTAATTGCTCTTTATACCAAAAATAACGTTTATAAAACGTTCATTCGTGACACTCCACCCTTTTTGTAACAACGAGGGCGGCGTAGCCGAGCGTTTGTAATGCGCTTCGAGGCGCGCGTGATGCCGAGCTCCACCCCACCCCTTCGAACTCTCTTTGGCAGGCAACAACAACGTCCTATGGAACGCCACAGCCAAGCTATCTCTAACATTGCAAAGAGACTCGCTTAACCAGTGTTCTGCGCCGTTCAAAAGAAGACGATCAAGCGAATTGAATGCTACAATTAATGGGATCTGCACAGTGAAAAAAGGCACTGTGATGGTGGGTCCAATAAAGTGCTAAAAGTTTGTAAAGATAAGATATCTCTGACGTATAAACTTTACCTATCATTATCCGTGAGCTATCTATAACGTCTAGCAGGAGGGGAATCAACTTAGGCGAAAAAGAGAATCCTCTTTTCTCTCACTGCGTATTATGATAACTATTAAAAAAACCAAATATATGGTCAAAATCCTTGAGATTTGGGTTATCGAATGAATAGTAAGACTTTGGTGAAGAGCTATTTCGAAAGCCAATGAAGGGAGTTGACTGCGAAACAGAGTTTTATTTTCGTTGCTGCAACGTAATAAAAGTTTTTTTTTCAAAAATAAAACATATCGTTGAATTTGCAGAGACTTAAGCTTTCTCATAATCACCGAATTTCTGTGGAATAACTTCTATCCAGCGAGAAAGGTCTTCAAACAATCGTGTATCATATGTAATACACGTCGTCCCTTAGGGATTAAAATGTATATACAATGCACGTAATCTTGACTAGAATATAGGATGGTGTCCGCTTTTTTTGCACAATTCTTTTCTTTTCAACATTATCTGAGAAAGTCCTCGTGCAGTAATGCTCGAGCTTTTGATATGTGGAGTAGTTTCGACGAAGTGGTCCAAAATCTTAATGGGCCAGATCAACAACCGATATATATCACGAAATTTGCTGACGGATGGACAAAACAGGTGAATGATCAAATTACTAAGGTAATAAGAATGTGTGGAAGATAGTTCTACAAACCTATATCGCTTCTAAATAATCCCATTTGGACTTCAAACTTTGTTGGAGATATATCAGCAAGATTTCCTCCAGCAATGTTCGAGCTGAGACAAGAGTATGAAGAGACACTTAGCTTAAGAATGCGATTATATCACAGCGAACTTTATCAATACGGAAGGTCACAATCCACACATACTTTTTGCAGCCCGTATAGAATCATGCCTTGAAAAAGAGAAAATGCTAGAAAAAAGAAGGATATTGCGCGCGCCATTCTAATTGAAAAAGGAACCGAAAAGTTTTTCATTGCTTCGAATCGCTTTGTCAAATCCCAGCCAAGCATAAGTCATTGAAAGTCTTTGAACTGACATAGTTTTTGTTCATTTTTGGCGTAAGAAATTTTGCTCGTATTTGCTAACTTGCTTTCTCATAAACATCACACGGCATGTTGTATTCATAGATTTCTCTGTGACTTACCTCTGTCACTCATGGGTCAAAAAGTCTGTATCTATCTTATCAGGACAGAAATGTATTCCTCAGCGTAGTGGACAGAGATTTCCTTCAAAGCACATTGTCTTTCCGACACCCCTCCAAGGTAACTAAGCCTCTCTTCTTTCTTGGAGTGGACAGATCAATATCAGACCTGTTTTAGATTATAGAAATAGCTGCTTGATATTTCAGTAGGCTCCACCAGTTATTGTCTGAGACAAATGTGAATTCAATAATCTCGACGATGTTATGAATGGGGCTGAAATCATGGGGCATCCCTTGAGGATTGATCACTACCAAGCACGCTAAGCTTCATTGCTTATATTAGTGGACACCGATCTACACCAAAAAGGGACTATGGTTTCTAATATTTCAAGAATCTTCCTTATCCTCGATGGTTCACTTATGAACATCTTTGGTTGCGTGTCACACACCGAGTTTTTGTGCAATTCTGCACAGATCTGCTGGAGCTGCGGCGCCCACAATTCAGTGCAGAGCGGTTTCCCACCAGAAATGTGAGTCAATGTAGAAAGCTCTGACAAATAGAGCATGTCGCCGAAACGTACGTAAGCTGCACCTCGAAAGGCTAGAATCAGTTTTTTCCCTCTCTCTCTTTTTTGTTTGTTTTTTTTTTTTTTACGAAACGCCGCTATACGCTTCAACACATTTCCACTGAATCGCAAAAGTCATAAATGTTGCAATCATTTTACTCCCTTCGCGTTTCCTTTATTCAAAGTAACTAAACGAGATAGTCTGTTCCTTATCGACTTGACTGGCAGTGAACATTAAGAAAAAAAAAGATTTCTGAAGAAGTCTATCTTTAGTTGGGATATCCACTTGTGACAGCGAAATCGTTCAATGCGACAACACTAATGATCACCCAAACGCGATACAAGATGAACCCGAAAGCCTTAGAACCAGAAAAATATCAGCGTCCTTCCTATGGGTGAGATTTTCTACCAACATAGCCTCACTCGTGCTTTCGAATCAATAGAAGTATTGATTTAGATTCAAATGGGATGTGCCTATATGGTATCAGGAGGGTAAAGAGAAAGTGAAACTAGCATGGCTGAAGAAAGGTATGCTTCAAAACACGATTTACATATATAGGATTTTCGTAACATAACTTCTTAAGCTGTACATTGACAATTTCTCTTATTTTTGATAAACGACTTTATCTACGCATTACCTCACCAACTGAACCAATTGTCATCAATGCTGATCGCCATGGCTTCTGTCGGCAAAACTACGACATAGACGGTTGGGCAAAGATCATCAAGCAACTGAAAGAGAACCATGAGGTTTGTTAATACAAGTGAGAACTAAACGTCCCATTTAAATCATCAGAATTTAGTTTGGAAAAGAGACAAACATCGTTAAATTACTAAGAACCATACCATTATATACCGAGCGCACACGATTTTTTACTGGAAATTCAACTTGCCTCCTAAATCCCTCCTGCATATAAATTTAAATCGAATACGTTACATGTTGCGTCTGAATGGAAGATAGGACGCTGATTATGGATGAAAATTATACCATGAATATGTTTAGCAAGTAGAGCGTCCTTGGAAGATTTGTTCTCTGTCGCCTGCCCACAACTATTATTCAACTTTTTGGTAGAGCAGCAGCACAACGCGCTTCACGAACGTTCGAAACGCTGCCTATGGTTGCATTCAGCCATTCGCAGCAATGTTTAGCGAATAAGTGGTGACAACAGGATATTATTAAAGAATATAAAGGTGATGCAGACGATCTGGAATGGCTTTTGGTAAACGTCATGATGATAAAAAAATTAACGTTTTCAACGTTAGCATTCATTATCCCCAAATGTCCTCCAACATTTTCTACGTGTAGGTTTGGTAGCTGATAGAATTTCGTTTCTTCATGATGCTGTCTAATGCTATTAGATCATTTTGGTACAATCCCGTTATCGCAATCCATTTCTCAGCCCTTTGAGGACAGGATATTTCATTTTTTCCATGCTTTAGTTGCCATTCGATGCTTAAATAGCAGCGATTCCAGCGTTATGTTCTTTCATAAAAACCCTTTTTAGTGTTCTGTGGTAGCGGAAGTAGACAAATTGTCATTTTGAAAACTGAAAGATATTGAGTTCCATACTCGGCGCGTTGATTGCGTTTTCAGCTGGGAAGAGATTTCCACTAGAATTCCAATGGTCATTTGAAATAATCAATTTTAGCGATTCGATTATTATAATTCTTCTTAAAACGCCCTTTTAGTAAATTTCAGATTCACACTCAAAACTGATTCTTGCTCGGCCAGAGTGTACAAATGACTGTGTGGATAAAAGCTTGCGGTATTCGCCTCAAATGGAAGAGAAGGGCTGCGCTTGTGTATGGTATTTTGACAGCCTTTTCATAGCTACCTGATAGCATAGATTTAGGTGATTCTGATGCCAAGTTCAATAATTTAGGTCTTCATGAAGCACTGGAAGAGCGAAAAAATATTAGGTTTCGTACTCCTTGACATAGGCTGCCTAGGCTTAGGCTTAGTGCCACATTCGCTTGGCACCATAAAAGGAAATAAAAACCAAAGCCCGTGATCGATAAAACAGAGAAGTAAATAACTAAAATAAGCGCAAGATTTTGCGCCGAGTGTGGAACTCAATTTTTTTCGGCTGCTACAACGTATAAAGCATTATCTATGAAAGCAGAGCAGAGTAGAGTAATAAAACTGCCGAAATTTGAGCAATCTAATGAATGACTGCCAACGGTTGAAGGAAGCTGATTTGCCCTTTTCTTCAAAGGATTTAAAAATAGATTGTGATTACGGGGAAGTAAGCACGATTTTACCTGGAGTTCTAAGATAGCCTGGTTAAAGCGTTCCTTGTTATACCGCCGAGAATTTTGAGAAGAGAATTGAATTTTTTCCGGCCAAGTCTGGTACTAATTGATCAGAGACTTAGTGAGGCGAAAGCGAGATCCGACAGTAGCCTGTTTGTGATGAATATCATCCTGCTATTGCTCTACCCGCCCCTCTGATTTGGCTCAGTATGAATCACTATTTGTTCAAAGAATAATCCGACAAAGATATATCATCTTTGAGCCATTAAGGTCTAAGTGCTACACAGCACTAAGCTATACAGCAGCTGTATAACACTCAGAGCTTATCGGCTCAAAACATGATATATCCTTAACAGATTATTCTTTGAGCAAGGTCTACAAAAAAGCGGTCGAGTGGAAAGCTATTCATAAAAAAATAGCAAGGATGTGACGGCAAAGTTGCCATCGAAAATGCTTATATTGTTTATTGATAGCACTACACATTTAAACTTTAGGTATTCAGTTCCCGAACAAGAAACGCAATTATAAGCGACGTATTTGCTGCTGCTGCAATTGGTCGTATTGAATATGAAACGGCATTTAAGTTACTGGCCTACATACCCAACGAAAGGTCTCATCTTCATTTTCATAGGCACTTTCTAACCTAACAAGTTTTCTGCTCTGAAAAACAAATAATGTAAAAAATTTGTGATATTAATCTTATACAGTTCATGTAAACGCGCCATGCACTATTTTTCTACCAATCAAACTTTGCTGAAAACGATTTATATAGGAGTATCTACCGTGGTCTGAAGCAATCGTTCCATTAAAAGAGGTTGTAGAAAAATTTGGCAACGAACCGGAGTCGGAACTTGCTAAGATGCGTGATTGAATATTTTCACTAATTCATCTTTGAAAAATCAGTGGTTTTCCGTTCTCGCGACTCATTTATTTTGCCCCTTAGGGACAAGGCCTTTTCAGCGCTTCCCTCAGACTTCCAGTAATCTTTCGATAGCATAAATCGCAAAAACTTCAATAGTGAATTTTTTTCTTCAAGGATGCTTTCTTAAAGTGCTGTGGCAGCAAGACCAAGATCACGTTCCCCACTAGGCACGCAATTTTCGTCGGTTAGAGTTTGTGAGTGGTGGCATATCAGTGGCGCGATTGATCAGTCGCACAGCGCGCTTCACATGTGGGTACGCGATTTTGCTATCAAAACAGAGGTTTTCCAGCTTGAGATAACTCTAGACAAGATACGTGGCTCTAGAAGTCGAAGATTTTCTCTAGTGGAAGATTATGTCCACACGTTCACATGCTTTTCGTGCATAGGCTTAAGCCGCTTAGATTTATTAGCGAGTTTGTCTGGCAATGCAAAGCGAAAATGGGAAGTCTAAGCCCTCAGAATGATAGAACAAAGACCCTTATAACTTCAGTACAAAAAGCTGAGGAATCTCTACGAAACGGAGGAAAAATCTTTGAAAGCAGAAATACTTGTGATAATGGGCGCAGCGTGTGGGACACAATTTTATTTTCACTGTATACTTCGCATTTACGAGTTCTTTCCAGAATAAAAGTGCATTTGAAGTTGTCAAAATTTGGGCTTTTGACTGGTTACCAAAAATTTGTTGGGAAATCGCTCCGAAGGAAATAAAACTCTGCAAAAAATGAGTCTGACAACGAAAAAATAAACAATTTGGGTACCGTTTCGAACAAAAGGAAATAAATTGGCGAATGGAAAAATATAATCATCTTGAGCCGTTTCCAGTTCCATAAGGTAGAAAGTAGGTAAAAGATAGGCTGACACAGTACTTCTCGGTGAATTTTTGCAAAAGCCTTTACAGAGATGTATGTTTCGAATAGGTTTTTTGAATAACTGCAGCAACTGTGAATGAGAAAAAGGCAGTGCTCTGAAGCATAATGTTGGTGGGAAACGGCTGCTGAGATGAGGTCAGCCAGCCATAGCGTCATCTGACCATCAGATAGATTTACATAAGCATGCGCAGCTGATGTATTTTTTGATCATTTGATGGTAGTTGACGAATAATCTCGGTGTGTCAATCAAATAAATCAGCAATTGAACAAGCCTGAAGAAAAGAAAACTTAGACATCTTGAAAGTGTCAGAACAGATACTACCAAACATGACGTCGAATTATGCTTTAGTCACAAAAATATTGAAATTTACACTTTTATGCTAAGAGTTTACTGATAAAGGTATACTACCGGACGGCTTCAATTATATCTCTAAACGGTATAAGGACGACGATCTATTCTTTGAAATGTAAGCTAATTTTTTAATATCTTCTTCACATTCAGCAAGTTTCCTAGGAAAGATCATTACGAAGGCAATAGGGATCATGAAAAATCGAGGCTCTAATTTAGTTTATCGCAAGAACTCCAAGCATCTTTTAACTTAAGGGGTGTTTCATATCAGTTTCAAGAGATTATTTTCATACTCCATTGCTACTTTACTACACTTCTGTTAGTTGTTAGGTATCGACTGTTATGCTACATATTATTTCATACGGTCACCATTGATCAACTCATTGACATATCCACTGAATGTGATAATACTTACTAACTTACTAACTTGAACGGTGCGTCTTTACTGGTGGTGCCACCTCCAGCACAATCTCTATTCGTTTCTCTCTCGCATGACGGTCGCCCATGGTGGTGGTCTGCTCCGACCATGTTGACGTACGCGAAACGTATTCTGTGAGTCCAAACTTGCTACAATCTGCGGATGCAACTGATTGACGTTAGCCACAAACACGGCCACCCTTCGTTTAGGTTCTTCCAAGGGGGCGCGTGCATTTTCTTGGAGTCCACTACACTGTTCTTTTCGTTCGTCTGTCGCCTATTCTTTTCATCAAATGATGACCCATCTGTGCTTCGCTATAGACATGCATATTTCTATATCAAGAAAATGCAATAATTTTCGAACATTGGAGCTACACAAACCGGCATAGACGTCGTGGGTGCTGCGTGACTTCCGGAAGACTTCGTTAAGCACCCCACAAGTGGCAGACATACTTCTTGACGTAATTGTAATATCAGCTCACGTCTCTGCTGCGTAACATAGTGCTGGAAGAACTGTCGAAACATAAAAGTGAGCACAAAGTTTAAGTCCGCTATTTGGCCGGTTGCTTCCTCGACATGCTCTGATGCGACCCATGCTGCTCTCCTTCCTCAGTCTAGTTTTTCCTTCATGCTGTTCTGCATGTTCATTAAACGTTTGAGGTACACATACGCGCTGCCTTTGATCAGAAATCTATCCACTTCGATTTTTCCACCTTCGCACCATGATTTCTTCATGGGCTATGTCTTCCGCCTGCTTATGAGTAGCTCAGTTATTTTTCCGCTTTGTTGAGTTCCTTGAACATCTTCCCTGCATCATTGATATCTTTTGAAGAGACGACGATGTTGTCCGCAAAACGAACGTTTGGTAGGAATCTGCCGTCAATCCATATGCCTTTTTCGCCTACTCGAACAATTCCATCATTCAATGCAGTGCGGCGTTAAACGGCTTTCGCGTTGCAGTGTTGCCTTGTCGAACCCCCTTCCCGATAGATATGGTAAGAGGTCGATGGAAAAGCTGTATTTTCGAGCTGTAGTTTCGATGACAGTCTGCTGATATATGTATATAGGACGGATCTACACCTTTGTCGACGAGCGCTGATAGAATGCATTCGTTTCGACATAGCCAAGCGTTTTCTCATAGCCGATAAATGTTCGAAGAAGGGGCATACGGTATTTCCGAGGAACTCCAGTGAACCATGAAACGGTTTGGATGTGGTCCATGCAGAGAATCTTTAACGAGATTATGCATATTCAACTGGATGTGCGTCAGTCAACATCTTCGATACTCGCAACATTCCCTAAAAAAATATATTTGGTTAGTTACGAAGACCTCTGTTATCATCCTTTCTGCGTAGAATGACTGTGAGTGTTGTTCCCCATTGCTCTGGAATTTTTCCTTTTGAAGATATCGTCTCATATGTCTTCCGAGAAGTACATGCAGATTGTGGCCACCAGCTCTAAGGAAATCGGTAGTGGTGTTACTGGATCTTGGCTGTGCATCTCTTCGTGCTTTCAATCGTCACTCAAACTTAAGAGATCAGAATCTTGAGTGGTTCCGCATTAGTTAGGATTTCGGTGTCCAGGACGGGAGTTGTAGAACACAAAAGATTGGTATAGAACCTTTCTTGACAATTCCGGATCATGGCGGGATGTAGCAATATTCCATTTTCATTCATCAGGACAGATAGCGCAACATGGCAATTGCAGGCATGCCGACGGCATTTCCTAAGACTACATTGATTTTGTGCTGCTTTGAAAACTTCTATTTGCACCAAAGTAGATTTTTTTGTAAGGATCTTCTATAGCTGACCTTATTACGGATGAGACATACCGCGGACAAGAGTTTTTCAAGACGGTCTGCTTTATCATTTCGTTCTATCATTCTGAATTTTCCTCACTTGTATTTATTATCAGTGGCCGTTCACAATCTGGCGTTAGGTCTTCGACAACAAATTTGTGGAAGGATTTTTTGTTACGAAATACTTCCTCCGACTTGTTTTAAAATGCGTCTATTATGCTCTTATCAGCTTTAGAAGTTGGTCAGTGACAGCTGATGATACTTACGCTTTGACGCGATTGTTGGAGGCGAAGGATAGCCAGGTGCGATGATAGAACGTACGAAGTCTAGATGGGAGACCTGTGGGTAATGACAAAGCCACGCTTTAAAAAATTTGTTGAGGGAACTTCGCTCCTCGAGTAGCTCGAGTTCCGTCACGTAATTGTCTTATGTTGGTCTTCCTGCTTTTCGTTTTCAGTAGGGTGATCACATAGAATTTAATGTGACCAGCGAACTCAAGAAGTGCGTAAAGTCGAAATTTGAGTGACTGTTTTGGTGTTATAGGTGCTAAGCAAAAAAGAGCCCCCATGACCAGTCGTGAGCGTATTTGCTTTGACCTTTTTCAACAACGTTCCACTGAATTTCTTGCTGGAGTTATCGGCTTCTGTTTCCTGGAGTTGCGAGTTCAGCCTATCCAGGGCCTTCTCACGGGTCGTTACCGCACCAGGAAATCGCCGGCTCTTAAAGATCAAAAAGATCAACTGTTAGCCACCCAGACGATGGTCATTCTTGACGCAGTCTACTGAGCTGGGCTTTTTGGGTGAAATTCCAAAAACGCCTCCCTGCCACAATGGAGTAGCAAACCATTTGGTATAAATGTGATAGCAAGTTCTCGTTAATGTAGAGATTATGATTTTGCTGCTTACTTATTCGTAGATATTTCTCCTGAGTGTTTTCAGGTTACCAGTATTGGCAAAATCTAACCCGTCTAAGAAATTGATTGGTTAGCGAAAAGATGGCTAACCCTTTGTGACTAGCTTTTTTATATCACTAGTGATCCGCATGGTTACTGTCTGTGACATCTTTATCCGCAATAGTGTCGAATCCTATCCAGCCTGATTCAGACTACCGAATCACTATAAATTTAAGGCGATGTATACCTGTAGCTTGGTGATTGACGGTATTGGATGCGTTCATAACTGTTATTTCCACTAGATATTTGGTGATTACGTTGCTTACGTACCGGTACACTAAGATGTTATTTATTATGTCAATCTATGAACTTGAAATTAAGAATAATCCAAATTCCAGGAACCGTGATACAGAAGTTATTGACGCATATTGTTTCCTTGGGTCACGCAACTGCACGGAGAGGTTTGCAAAGCTATTTGATCAAGAGGTCATGGCAAAATGTTCAAAAAATGATGTTGCAAGCCGTTGCGTAAGGTAACTCTTTTTCGAAAATATGATCAGAATTATGTGCATATATTTTCAGACCGAGGTATCATTTATCTAGATCTCTTACATTCATCATTTACGGAAATCTTTAAATTCGCGTCTAGATTAGACTGCGCAGAATGACTTTGTCTTGTTCTTAAACATAGGGTGCCTGCTGTGCTGATCTTTCTTGGAATCTTAGAATAACTCTCCTGGAGCTTTCCCAGATTCCCGCCTCAAACAACCCTCTCCCTCTTTTTTAGTTTGTAAAACTTTCTGTAAGCAAAATCTTTGCTCTTCCTAAATCATAGGATTATAACAGGCTTGACTATAGAGGTAAGCAGTCAAGCCGGCGAATATGTGTGCGTAGTCACGCAACCTAATCACTACAATTCCTGCCCGTCGATTTCTTTGGGATCGCGAGGAATCATGAAAAATCGAGCATCATCGCCAATGAAATTGAATTAACTGGTGGAGCAAATATTTCTTTCCCTGGAGTCTTCAAATACGTGCTAACACATCTCAGGTTATTACAACCTGCAAATAATGTGTTGTTGTCAGAATGACAGTGATTCTTTGCATGGCTTGAGCACAACTGTTTCATATTTAGCATAGCTGCGCCACTGCGGGCAAACACCTACTGTTATGGAGTGAAGAAAGGTGGTGACGTCGCTTTTGAAAAGGTATTTCCAAATTTCGTACTTTTAAGTAATTCCAGTATGATTAAAAATTGCTCATATTTTCAGTTTTTACTCAGAGCGTTGAAGGCGCTGTATTTCCAAAAAACATGAAACCAAAATGAATTAGTGCACCCTTGTTTTTGGAACGTGATTGGAAACAAATGCAAGAAAGACAATTCTAAAACGCTGTAGTGTGCGCTCCGCCCATATTCTCGTCGATTTGATGTTCTCCTTATGACAATGAAACTTGTTTCATATCAAACATCATTTTTATCTAATTTTTGTCCCTACATCTGAGGCTCTGCCAAGATAGATCAATGAAAGATTCTGTAAACATGAACCACTAGTTTATTGAGAAATGAGAAAACTCACAAAGGACTATTTTCTCCTAACAAAGCTTTTGATTTTTCTCACGGCGTTTCGTGTTGGTGTTGAAATGTGGGTTCTTCAAACATGGTATATCAGGTAATGAAATTGTTCCGATCGGAAAACGTGCAGCTAGAGCGTGGACGTCTTCGGAGAGCACTCGGTTGTCACAACAATATCACATCACTGAAATCGTAAGATTCTCCTAGTAATTTATTCCTTGTAGGAAATTATTGAGAAAAGACTTTTTGCATAATTCATTTAGCAAGAATGCGACGAAATCACTTTTCAAGGCATTGCCAATACTAAAAACACTTTTAGGTTACTTCTCCTGGCTTTGTACCGAAACGCGTGTGTCATCCGTCTTCAGGATGTTGCGGCGATGTTTCGTTCAGTTTCCAATAATCCCATCGGACAAGAGTTCATGTTCGGTTTTCTAATAAAAAGATGGGACCAAATATATAACAAGTAATTGACAATAAGTTAAAAAAATTTCTATGCGTGCACAGAATGATAGCATCGCTATTAATTATTCGCCTTTAGTCCGCTTTATACATTTTATATCATGATATGCGGCGTTGCGTCTTCAGGCAAATTTTTTTCATTAGCTTGTAGCAATGGAAATGAGAGAATTTGTTTGGCAAATTGAATTTCACTGAACATCGTCATTACTAAATAATAAAATATAACTAAAGAGACTTCAATATGGGTATTTTTTTAAATTGAAAGCATCGTTCATTTTCCCAAGATTTTCTACGTCTGAACGAGAAACAAAATATGTTTCCAGTTGTCATACAACATTTTCTTTCCTTATTTCTTTTATTGTAGTCATTTATTACCTTGAGAGATGCGGATTTTGATATTACGCTTCTTTCTGAAAAGGCCTATATAGTCCGCTATTATTTTATAACCTCCTTTTCTACTGTTTTGAGACCTCTTTCAAAATAATATTAGTTGATAACATATTTCGAGCCTTTTATGAGATCTGTTAAGGCACTTATTTTGTGGAAGGCGCGTATTTCGAACTTTCAGCCTTGTCAGTTGCACGGTGCCTTTCGGTTTAGTCAGTTCTCTGCTGGGAAGTATCCTTTACTCAGAGGAATCAACGCCGAATCATTTACACTTTCAGTAAGATGACAAATCACCCAAAGGGCAGTGCTGTACAGTCTACTAATTGTGGCTGGTATAACGTATATTTGTCATATCTTTCTTTTCGACTGCTTTTGTAATCTCTTTTCTCTCGAAATTGACTGAATAAAAGGGCACCGTGCAACTAAGGAGGCTGTAATGCTGAAGCACGTGCCTTGCACAATATAAGTGCCATAGCAGACGTCATGAAATGCTCAAATAGTGAGGTGATTTGATCACCTGGCGACAGGTGTATATATCTGCGTCGGTTCCTCTATATAGTAAATATCCTCCTGCGGAGCTGAGTGAGCCGAAAGGCACCGTGCAACTGAGGAGGCTGTAATGTTGAAACACGTGCCTTGCACTGTATGAGTGCCACAGCAGACCTCATGAATGGCTTAAAATATGTCATCAAATCAAATTGTTTTGTAAATGTTTTGGTCTTGGCCTTGCCCTAGCTTCAGCTTCAACTACCCTTATTACTACTGACTGGTCAAGAATTTCTCTAATGATGTTAAAATCCCGGATTGCATTATGGGGCTACATCACACTGTTGATACGTACTCCATCTGCAAGTCGTTCCCGCCGGCTGCCACGCGTAAACTCACCGTGGCGCCGCTTCCTGTCTAAGCTGGTACCCAAGGAGCTCAAAGCGTAAATGCCAGTTTAAATGCCAATATTTTACCAAGAAAACAATCTTTCTAGATGCGCAGCAACTCCATTTGATAAAGTGGTGATAAGCCAGATTGGAGAAGGGGGATGGAAAATCGTTGGTCTTCCATATTGGTAGACCTTATCTGTCAATACTCAAGCTGATTATGCATTCTCCCACATCTATTATGTCACGAAAGAGATCAAATGTATGAAAGATTCTTAAGAAGCTTTAGATCCTTACCATAAGCGCAAACTCTTCTAATTTCACTTTTCGCTAAGAAATTGAAGCATCTTGAATTATCTACTTTTGGTAGAACTAAGTAAACTTTTGGTAAGCTGTATTGCTATGAGAATATTTCAATGGCTTCAAATATTTCCTAAGTTTTTGGTGTCGATAGAGGTGCCTTCACCGATCTTTGGCATACGATATAATATCATATGGAATCGTACTTGTACATGTAATTGATCATATCTTCTACATAAACCTCAAAATAAGCATTAGAATTATTTTTGATATGGACATTCAAACCAGTGCTCCAATAATACGCGTAAATTATAAATCCCAAATCGTTTAAGGTAGATCGTACTCCCAAAGATTTACTATGGATTCGCTTTAGTCGTAGTACTGTAGAGATGATGAAAGCGTTTTGGTTTATCAAATGGCTCATGAGTTGGTTGTTGTTTGAACAATGTTTTTATCCACCCGAACACCATTTTATTCAGTTCAAAGAAGTAGAGTTCTTGGTTTGCTCATAGTGCGTGGCTAAACCATCGTTATCTGTGTATAACCTCTATTGACTGCGCTATAATCCCACCTTCTCAAAATGAAAGGAATTTCGTATAACTGGCAATGCTCTGGGAATTCCCGACAAATAACAACTTGGACGAATTCTTCAGAGGAATGTTGTATTCATAAGCGTCTAGTGCATCCCAACAAGCGGCCTAAATTTCTTCATGAAATTAACTGTCTTCGTAATGAGTTCTCAATTGTATTTTAGCCCTAATTTTAGTTTATTCAACGAGCACGGCACCATGTCACGTGTCATCTCAACATGTTCGAAGGGAATCCGATCTGATCAGCAATTGGAGCAGGTTTTATAAGTATTTTTTCGAAGAAAAAAGTTCTTAGGTCTTGATGCACCATAGCAAAAGCGAATATTAAGGCATTCTACTAGTACCAGACATAATGTATGGTGAAGAAGCAAGCAGGAATAAGTATACAAAGTCAATCAATGTAGTAGGGCGTGAAAGTGCTAAATCATTTGATTCTAGAATCCCGAGTGATTCACATAACCTGAATCCTTAGTCGGGAGTTTAATTTCAATCTTAACTCGGTTCATATAGAAATCGCTACAGTTCTGTCTTACTTAGCTTTTGTAAGATTTTAGTTCCTTTCTATCCACTACTAAGGTGGATTCCATGAAAAAATGTTACGTAAAATGGTGAGATTTGAATAATTTATTTTCAGTTGAAACATCTACAGCGAAACGGCTTACGTGCCGACAAATTTAGCAAATTCGATAGAGTCATTGAGAAAACGGAAGAGAAGCTAGATTGGATCAAAAAGCACTCTCAGAAACTTGCAGTGTTCTTCAAAAATCGGATCAAGAAAAGTCACTAACACTTCTTCAATAAATACGATCCATTTTCATGTTGTTTCAACACCTTGTCATCAGATAACAGTGTGTATTCTTATACATTTTTTTGGTATTGATCGATTTGGCGACAGATGCTGTGTCGCAGCATCGATCGATGGTGCCGTATGCTCGGCGACAATCACCAAGCACCTTCTGCACATGGTTTTCATCCCCATGCGATTATAAGAGCGAGTCTAACAGCACCATATTTCTTTATTGTACTTATTCCACCTCAGTTCTTCATCACTGAAATCTTCATCTGTGCACTGAATGATAATTTAATCAACATATATTGTACTGAGTACGATTGTGAGATACAAGAAGCCGGCCGTAATATTTCAATTTTCTTGCTTGGTTACAGAGATGCTTATATTTCAGAAAGCCACAAATAAAAAACTGATCTTACTCGCTGGACAGGAACTTTTCACAGGGGTTAGTAATCATTCGAAAACTCATCTATAGTTAAAGCTGCCCGTGGCCGGTTTTTTCAAATAAACATTCATGACGCTGTTGAATCCAAAATGAAATTATGTTTTACATCCGCCGTTCGCCTTCATTTTTATCGCGCGCATAAATCGCTAAAAGCACGAAAAGCATATCAACATGTAGAGCAACTTTCGTAGCAGCTGAGTTAGTCAAATTATCTTTGGTTTCTTCGAAAGCGGAGAAAAAAATTCCAAATAAATGATAAATTACATTCCACATGTCCAGCAGCCAAGCGTTCGATCAATTGGCAGTTCCCCCTTTTCACGACTAATGGCTTAGCCGGCAAACAAGCTCGTCAAAATTGTAAAACTCGATTTTATTCTTTCTGCTAACAATATTTCCAGAAAAGAAGCACAGCATTGGAATAATTGAAACTTAAGAAATCGGATGGGAACTTGTAATGTGAAGAAAGAGCTCTGTCCGACGGGTTTGACGCTCATTTTTGGCACTTTTCCGTTATCTGATCTCCGTTTCTACCCCTTGTAATAAACGTAATTCACGGTCTTTTTCAATGTTTAGATAGCCTCGATAGCCCAAAACAAAGGACTTTAACGGTATACCTCATTTTCAAAAAGCCTTATAGCGCTGAAAGAGTAAGAAAAAAATTTTGTTCCCTAATGAAAGATTTCTCGCTCACCAGGGTTTTTCTTTCGGAGTTATAGTTACAAATCAATAGATTAATTCTTGTGAATTCCAACGATTTATTTGGTTTTCGTGAAGAACCTGGTATTACGCTGTAGCAGCTAAATGAAGATTGGGTGTCGTAAAAAATTGATCGCTTCAGCTATCCTCTCATTGATTCGATCCATTGGGGTAAACGTATTTTTTTGATCGCTTTCAATGTTTGAATAATCAGTCGATAGCACAAATCAAAATTTGAACGGTGTATCTCACTTTTAAAAAGGCCTTGCCATTGCGGTGAAAGAGCAAAAATAGTAATTTGTTCCTCATTCAGAGTTTTCCCGCTGACCAGGGCCTCTCTCTTACAGTTGTAGAGATAAAGCGATAGTCAAATCTCAAGAATTCCAAAAATGTTTTGGTTTCTCAAACAAACTTCTTAGTGTTTCAAAGGAATCAAAAGGGAATTCGGTTTCACCATTGACGCTTTTTTCAGTTTTGCGAAGCCCAATCTTCTTTTGGCTGTTACAGCGCAATACAGTGTCCATATTCAAAGCCAAATAAATCATTGTAATTACTAAGATCTGATCCATTGTATGGTTAATATAACTCCAAGTTGAAAGCTTTGGTCAGCGAAAAACCTTTGAATGAAAAACAAAAATTTATTTCTGTTTTTTCAGCACAACAAAAAGGCTTTCTTGGAGATGAAATGCACCACGGAAATTTTCATAATCTGAGCTGCTGAATGGTTGCTTGAGCATTGTAAGTGGCCAAAAAATGCGTTTCCTCAAGGTATCGAAGTGAGGGGCGAATAATAGAAGTGATCCAGCTATGAGAAAACCCAAACTTCTTTTGGCCGTTGCAGCGTAATGCGTGGTCCATTTCGAAAAATAAATAGATTCTGGTATTCTAAAGACTTAACTATGGCATCATTGAAACTCTAGAAGAAAATCGTTGTTCAGCGAGAAATATTAGAATGAGAAAGAAATATTATCTTTGTTTTTTCAGCACATTAACAGAGCTTTTTAAAAGATGGAGTTCACCGTTCAATTTTTTTTTATTTAAGCTATCGAATGATTGCTCAGCCGTCAAAAACATATGCAAAATAATGTTTTATTGAAAAGTTGAAACGGAGATCATGTGATGAAATACTACCATATTACTTTCTTCCGCAGCATTACCAAAGGAGCTACTGAAGGAGCAAACACATTCTTGAAATTTTCGAAACATGTGCTGTCGAATGAGTGATAGCGCTCCAAGAAAGGAGTTTTGTACAGCGAAATATAATCGAGATTAAAGAAAAAACACGTGATCATGTGAGCTATGATTTTATATTACAATTTACAGCTTTATAAAAGGGTGTCTTAAAACACCGTTATGAATAATTGTAGCCAAAGAATTAAGCTTCCGAATATTTACGAAAATTTCCTGTCCAAAAGAATGACATAGGTTTTTTCATTTGTCGCCGTCTAATGTATACGTAACCACTTTTCTTTGCCGATTATGTATCCTAGATGACAACCACTTTTTCATTACAACTCAAGGTTGAGACTAACGCTCATCAAAACTATCGGACGATGCCCATAATCTTCCAAAAAAGATAATTTTTGCTGTGATTTGAAAACTTTTCTTCAACTGTTATACTTCATCACATCATTTTCATTACTCGTCTTAACAGAATTTGTGTATCAATGAAACAGAACAATATTGTATCCGGAGATTCAAGCTTTCTAACGTTTATTAACATTTTTATGAAAGTTCCTGCGCAGCGAATGAGATCGGCTCAAAAATTTATCATTGCCTAACATCTAAGTACCGAGGAACACGTTGTTTGAAGCTGATTCTTGCGAACAAAAGATGATTATGATTGAAATATGGACGAATTTGCATGAGACACAAAGAACTGATCAATATTAGCTTGAAACATCACGTTTTCGCAACTACATGTTTTTTTTCCTTGAAATCCGAGATTCGAGGAGGAAGCATCGCCATTATTTTTACCACGAAAAGCTTCATCGATGTCTCTTCTATCATATTTTACCATTCACTAGCGATACATTTCCCTTAAGTGACGTCAAAATATCACATTTCATTGGAAAACTATCACAACGTCATTTTAGCGGCCGCAAAGATCTCAATGTAGTTGTCAATGTGTTAAAGGCTGCTTTCTGACACTCACCATAGATTATATCGGAGAAAGAGTGATAGCAAAGCCGGCCACCACGCATTTATAATTCTCTTGGCTCCTTTACAAAACTTCTCAAATAAGCACTACACTTCATTCTAATTAGTTGTTTGTGGATCAAATGCCTTGATGTTGCGAACTGTCTCTGCTGTTATGCAAGCTATTTTGAACGCACGATCTAAAATCGCAATAACTTTAGCAGCAACTAACATCTTTTCCTTAATCCGAAATAATGTGCAATAAACAGCAAGTATAATGTCAATAACATCAAAACGTAGAAAGCAAAATGTGCGCTGAAATTATTTTTGCCATAGCTACAATTATTTGAGGGTTTCATACTACTTAATTGAGCCAACACGTCATGTGGTCTGGTAATGGGCTCCTGCACAGTCCGATACACGTGTTTCGTGTTGGCTCAAATGTTGGCTTAAATAATAATTATAAGATATATTGAAAACTGAGCGTTGTCTTGAGGAACCACTTGAAAGGTATAATATTATGAAATTACCAGCCAAAGAGCAATCGAGTGTACAACAGTGTATGTTCGGTGATAATATCCCTTGACTTGCAGTGTAAATCGTTCGTCTTCGCTACCTCTCTATGAGGAGAGTAGGGGCTCCCGAGAGGATCGGCTAGAAAGATTGAAAGACGACGGATTCTGCCCGACTCGAGAGACTGTAAGGTCGAAACACGTGTTTCGGGCTGTACAAGAGCCCATTACTAGACCACATGACATGTCGGCTCAAATTATAATCATGAGATAATCAATCAGAATTCTTTTATTAGACCGCCACTGGCGTGATGATGTTACAATATACTCAATAGTGTAGGGTGGTGCAAACGTCGGTAGTGCAACGGTTCAGCACACGCTCGCGGAAAGAGTGAGATCTGGGTTTGAATCGCGGCAGGCGCAAATGCTTTTGCACACCACTCTGCACTATTAGGTATATTGTAATTATGAGATACATTGATATTCGAGCGTGGTCTTAAAAAAACACTCGAAATACAGGTATAATATTTGAGGATTCATTCCTATATCAAACAACAAGTTTCAAAAGTGCAATGACTTTTGCATAAATGTATTATATGAATGGCGAGCGATGATGCTACGGCATCCTGGCTAGAGCTGGTAGGAGGGGCTGTATAAAGCAATATCGAGAGAGGGATCATGGGAGAACTCGCTTATTCAATATTAGCATCCTCTCGGATTAAATTCAATGTTTGTAGCGGTTAGAAAAGCAGTCAAAATAGGCTTATATAAAGACAATATTAGTGAAAAGAAGGTTCATGTACCGAATTAATTCCCAGGTTTCAATATGGAAACCATGTCACTGCGAATCAAAGCATATCTCCAGCTTTAATATCGCATTTATCTCCGTCCTAGTTATGTTTTTGCAGTCATACAATAGTTACAGAAAGGGAGATTCTATTACTAAGCTTAGTAAAAAGACCTTTGTAGTAGTTCTACCAACGAAATTAGGTAACGATTATTTAGCAGTGATTATTAGGTTGGGTGCTAAGTTCTATTGTACTTTTTGTTATTTTCCTTTGCTTGCAAAGAGAAAAATTATTTCTCGATATTTTCGTCCTCTGATTAGTAGGGAACAAATGAAAAATCAATCTTATTCGCTGGAGAATAACTTTCATAAGTGTTAGTAGCCATCCGAAAACCTATACATGGTTGCAGCCACACTTCACCGGTTTTTCAAAAACCTCATCGTAACGCTGTAACATTCAATACTCAAAAACAACGTTCTTTAAAACCACGTGTTTTTTGTTCCTTTTCAGAGTGCTATCAGTCAAACTGTAGTACAAGCTTGAAAGAACTCAAAGACCTGTTTCCTCTTTGGCTATTTTGATGTTGTGATCTCCTTTGATATTTTGATTTGTGCTTTAAACATCGTCGGACAGAGCTATTTCAAGAGGCTATTAGTAACTATTTCATAGTATAATGTTTTCTGATTCTAACAATGTGCTTATTTTCTGGAAGTACGGTTTAGCAGGGAATATAAGATCGAGTTTCAGATTTTTGATAACGTTGTTCAAAGGCCATTCAACAAGGCGAGGGCCGTTGAAGGGAGCGTGGCATGAGAGAGGCAAGGAGAGACGACCGACACATTGTTATTTATTGAGGATTTTTTTCTCTGCTTTGAAATAAACTCCGGATAAAACGATTGATTAAGATACTACGGAAGTTTCTCTACACATTGATATGCTTTTCGGCTTCTAGCGAATTATGCGCCTAATAAAAATGAAGGCGAAAGGCGAGTGTGAAACATAATTTTCATCCGGATGCTACAGTGTTGTAAAAGAATTTCTTGAAAATACAAAGGTGACGTGGGGTGATAGCCTCAATTCACATCTTTTGATTTGTTACCAACACTCCTATGAAATTCTTGATTTTCTTCTTTGAGCAGAACACGAGGTGTTACATTAAACTTTATTCGATAGCTGACGTTTCGGCAGTTCGCCTTCTTCAGAGCCTGGAAAGGTCAAAATGTTTGCAATACAACCAGTCAAACACCTCCATTACTTCTTTAGAGAAAATCACCAGACCTAGATTTCATTACTCCTATGAAAGTTTCTTCTCCAGCGAACGAGATTGGGTTTTCATTCGTTCCCTCTTTATCAGAGAAGACCTGCTTTTATATCACGTTCTATGGCATTCAAAAGCTCGTCATCTCGAGAATCTTAGTATGTGGAAACGTTTTATTTTTTATATGGAAGTTCCTATTAGACTGGCAACTAGATTTTGTTGCACGTTTTTTTATTATTATTTTCTTATAATATTTTCACCTCTTGGTCTTTTTTCATGGCACTACATACCTTCAAAAAGCTTCTGATCTCGAGATTCCAAATACGTAACTCATTTTTTTTGCAACTGTACTAAGCTTTTCTTGCTTCAAAATGAGCACTTCAAAATTTAAGTCGCGAGGGTCCCTTGAACGTTCTACTTGGTTTATTCTGCCACAGAAGCGGCAGAAAACTATGTAGAGCACTTAACCACAAGGCGGTTGATCTCCGAACTGAGGGCTCGGAAATTCTGCAAAAGCGACATCAACACTTAATAGTCGGTTGCGGCAGCTTTATCGAACGGCATTATTTTGCAGCAAGACAACGCTCGCTTACAACTGTCGTGACATTGCCATAGATTGAAGAGTTAGGGTGGGAACGTTTATTTCATTCACCGTATAGCCCAGATGCTACTGCAAGTGATTACCATCATTAGGTGTCTGCAATATTCTTTGAACAAGACAGCGCTTTGCCAAAGTCGATAATGTGATAAACACCTGTATTCATTCTAAGAGAAAACATATTCTTACCGCTAAAAAAAATAAAAGGTCCTGCCTATTTAGAACCTCGAGATCACGAGCTTTCGCATGACATGAAACACAATGGCAGTGATTGAGAAATAAGTATTTTGTAAATAAGAAAATATAACAGAAAGTAGGACAAAATTAAGCTTCCTATCTAATATCTAGTCGCATCACTTTATAGCGGATTTGTAGGCAGTACTGCCGTCAAGAAGGTATTTTCATCATACTCATTAGTCCTAAGAATCCGTGCTTTCGAACAGGAAAGCAACATCTTTGGGAAATGAACAGAACACACTCTCATTGCACACTATCGTCGCCTACGTTGAGAGAGTAGAACGTCTTTTTTCATTCATCATTTTTCTATCGATATGGATTATGTCATTCTCATAATCATCTCGCAAATATCGAGCATGTTCGACTCGTAGAAGTCGACTTGTTTCCTGCACCAGAGCATTACGTTACCATGAACATCTCTCGTCATCGGAGAGATAGGATTTTGCGCCTTTCTAACCACTCCCTGACTGCTTTTTTATTCGCATCTCTTGATGAGATTGGGCACAGTGCAGCACATTATCGAAAAACTGTGAAGAGTTATTGATAAAGTGGCATCGCAATTTGGTAACTATTCCTTGTCTTGCAACCAGGATAGGTCTAGAAGAAATCACGTGCCCCTCAACAAAACTTTTCTAAATATAAGGTCCCGTTTGTGCTTCCCTTTTTTACAAATGAAATAAGTATAGCTATTAATTGATGTTGGAAAAGCGCAGGCTTGGTTGAATCGGTTGCGATGATCGAGATACCGCCTAATAGTCTTAAGCGTCAGCGAGTTCGCAATCTCTTGTACGATCGTCTATTTACAACAAAAAAGTGCATAATTTGTCCCAACGGTAAAGACGGTGACTGCATGAGTAAGGCTACAATCTACTTAATCTCTTGCAAAGCATGCGGCGACGAGTACATTGGCGAAACGTGTAGACCACTCTACGTCCGTATGAGAGAACACCTAGCCGATAAACGTTACTTTAGACCAAATATCCCCCTAGGCACCCACAGAGCACATATACATGAGGGATGACCTCGATGTAAAAGTAAATATCCTTACGCAAGAACGCAATACCTTGGCGCACAAAGTCCTTCAGGCATTTGCATCCATTCCAAAAATCCCGCTATGAATCGTAAAAACCGAGTGCCTCCTAACCATGCATGATTTCGCGCCATATCTTGGATCGATCTTTACGTATCTGAGTCAGGCACAGAGCTCGTCCATGTAAGGCACAGTGCGGTTCGTCTACATATATAGAGGACACCATAACAACAAAACGGTTGTGTCAGATCAAGCTGATTATTTTACGATTTAAAATTATTTGAATATTATCTTTTTTTTACTGTTTTCTTCCTTCTTTCTCTCTTTTCCTTCTTTCTGCTTAGGTTACGAAAGTGATTGACTCAGTTGATGTAAGTCAGTCAGTCTTTTTCAGGTCAGGCTCTGAGGAAGGCAAGACTGCCGGAACGTTAACCACGGATACGATCTCTAATGTACTACTTTGTACAAAATAAACTTCTCAGAAACGTCGTGTTTGCTGAAGCAAAGAAAATTGCAGAACGTTTTATTCAGCCGTGGTTAATCAATAGTCGGTCTTAAGAAGATTTATAGTTCTTGAGTACTCAATGGTTTACTACTGTACGCAACTTTATCACGTTCTCTGTGCTTGTATTTGACTCTGATATCTTGTGCCTAAGTGTAGAACGCAATTTATATAGGCAGATTCATTGAATAAGAATGTAAGGATAAAGAGGAAGAGAGGGATGAATGTCGTTGAGCGTGGCAGGAGTGTTGAGAGTCCAACTACAGTGTTTTCAGCAGAGCTTATAAGCGAGCTGAAAATATCTGGTTGAACGCTATTTCGCTGCATAAAATTTGACTTATATGTGATTGGATATATGGAAATATCCAGCTAAATTCTGCCTATGAATTGCGCCTAATAGAATACTACTCTTAATTGATGTAGAGTGATGTGCAAAACTTTCGCGTGAGGCGGAACTACGACCCGCACCTCACTTTTTCCAGGAGCGAGTGGTCTATCCGTCATAGTTCTAGCTCCCATTTTAGCACAACTTTTTCTACGCTCCGCCGTCAACGGTCTGGCCCGGGTAGTCGGTCTCGACATTGTACCCAGTCATGCTGACAAATATTGGGTATTGAAATCAGATGAAATTTTTTTAATCAATCGCTTCTAGCGGTGGTATGATGTTTCAAATTTATAACCAATGATGTAGAGTGATGTTCAAAACTTTCGCATCAGCCAGGACTAGAACGCCGGACTAGACTAGGTTCATTGTCGAAACCGACTAACCGGGTCAGGCTATTGACGGCAAGCGGCTGACAGCTAGATGCGCTGCAGCGTAGAAAGAGTAATGTGCAAAATGGGCGTCAGTAGTGTAAGGAATAGATTACGCGCTCCCGAAAAGAGTGAGGTACGGGTCGAGTAACGGCTGACGCCAAAGTTTTGCACATTACTCTACATCAATGGGTATATAATTGAAACATCATACCACCGCTAGAAGTGGTGAAATGAGAAGTATTTCATCTAATCTAGATTACTACTTCGTTATAGTAAATCAGACTCATATGCAGTTCTGTGTACAAAGAAGGCTAACAACAAGTTTTTGCTAAGAATAGTCAAGACTCAGAAATGTTATAGGCCACATGATATCGAATACATTCTGCAGCTACAGGCACTCAGCTCAAACCACGTTCAGTCCAAAAAATTTTTACACACTTATAAATGGCAGTTCAGGTGCTTCTGGCGATGATATAGAACAGTGACGCCCTAATTTTCTTAGGAAAATTATGCTTGTCAAACATTTAGCTTGACAAGGTGGCCCACAAATTCACTCCTTTCAGCTTTATCGATACCTCAACTTGGTGCGCTCTACGGTTGACGGCTATAAGGCAGCGACCTGAACGTAAAAGCTGCTTCTCGACTAACTATGCAAACGGGTAATTTAATGGCTAGGTAGTGCAGGGAAAATTCTCAGTAGGGTACTGTAATGAGAAAAAATCGTGCCTTATGCGTATACCACATGCGTGAAAAAGAAGTGAGAATGGTGTGGAACTCTTATAGACTATCACAATCTATTCAGCACATTGTCCCCTCTTTTCAGTTACAGTAGTGGGAAAAAGCTTTCATAGAGAGTCATAGTTTTTGAGACCTCTAACTTGATCAACACGGTAATTTAATGTCTAAAAGTTTTTGCCTGTTTGAATTCGTTTCAATTTTACAGTGACATGAATAATGACATACTATAGAGAATAGTTAATACTAGCCCGTTTAGTACGACAATGACATGATGCCTCGCACGCGACATGATCTACGTGCAGCGGAGCATGCATTCATCACAACGTTGGAGTCTCCAATGAAGTTAGAGTTTTATCGGCACTGGAGAGATTTTATTGCTATAGCCTTTAAGAGACCAAGTGTGTCAAATATGATGCACGAATGCATTAAGGCTTTTCTCATATGCCTGATAATCATTAATTAAGCCACGCATGTCAGTGATCTGTCAATGAGAGCTGACTTATAAAGCCCGATACACGTGTTTCGATCTTGCGATCTCGTCAGTCGGGCAGTTACCCTTTCTCGTCTTTTTTTGCTAATCTCTGTGGGTGCTCCAGTCCCCACACTAAGAGTTGGCGACGACGAACGTTTTTACACTCTATGTCCAGTTCAAATCTCACCAAACACAAAGTATTGTACACTCGATTGCTCTTGGCTGGTATATTAAATATATCATATCTTTTGTTTCGAGATTATAGATTAGCAAAAGAAGAGAAAGGGTAACTGCCCGACTGACGAGATCGCAAGATCGAAACACGTGTATCGGGCTCTATAAGTCAGCTCTCATTGACAGACCACTGACATGCGTAGCGCAAATAATGATTATCAAGCATATTGAAATTTGAGTAGTGGTCTTAAGAAAACACTCGAAACAAAAGCTTTTCTCATACTCTCATCAGGCTAAAAGTTCCCTTACAAACATTTGTAATCATTTGGAAGCTCCACAATTCCAATCGTATGTTTGATTTTCAAAAAGAAAAAACTTTTCATAACGTTGTACCTTCGCAAATAAAAATTTGTTAACTCAATTTGCTTAATTTGCTCGGCTGGGGATTCGGCATGTGTCTTCATTGAAGTTTTATTAATAATTCAAATCTCGGAAATTTCGGGAATGTAATTGGTTCTTCTGAAAGGTTGTCAACTCTTTAAGAGCGAGAAGAGGATTAATTTTATATCTGAAATGTTGCCCCTCCGCTTGGAGGTCATGGGTGGTTTTTGGTAATTATGCATGAATTTTATGCGTCAGAGGTATCCTATCGTTACACAAGAATAGAAATTACGAGAAAACTTTTTGTAAAGGTTATTTGATAGAAAGAGCGACTACTCCTCTTGAAATCCTTTATTTTTAGCGGTAAAACCACTTCTTTGTAAAAAAAAAACTTTCAGCCATCATTATGCATTTGTGTCCCTTGACTTGCAAGTACATAACTTGAAAGCACATCTTTACAGCTATACACCTCTGGTAGAGGTTTGTCTATAGGCAGTGTAGTTTGTCGATATAGGTAATTGTAATTGTAGATAGGAGGAGCATCATTGAGGAGAATAATGGCTACTTTTCCCCTATCTGATCCCATATTCCAAAGGACGTAATTTTTATTCCTTTTGGTATTCGAGTAATCATTCAATAGCCTGTATCTCGAAAACTCGAACGGTGTAAAAGTTTTTTTAACGCTTTCTATATTTTGATCTATTGGTATAAATACGGTCTTATCTCAAATTGAAGCAACTTTCGCTAGATACAACATTTCATTCAAACTTTCAATAACTAATTATAGCAGAAATCTCAGTGATTTCAACGATATGCTTGGTTTTCAACAAGGATTTTTTATTGCGCTGTTACAACCAGGAGAATAATGAGTACGCGTTCGGCGCCGTGTCGACGTACAGTCATTTTTGACAAACTGCTTACTGTTCCCCAATTTGTATTCACCGTGATGACTCTTGGGCCTAGTATAAAACTAAAGATGATCGAAACCAAAGATTATTATTGTGATTTCTCTGAGTAACTCAATAGATTTGATTGAATACCAATTTCAGCGGTTCCTTTGGGATCAACAGAGGAATATGGAAGAGAAGACTTCGATAAGTGCATTTTTTAGTCGAAGCGTTGTCAACGATTCCTCGGTTGTTTTCAAAATGTTGCCGATATTTATCATATTTTAATCATTTCTCGTTGATTTTTTCGAATGTACACCAAATCGCCTTTGTGCGCTGCTTCAAGTGAATAAATTGTCAAATATCCAAATGCAATATCATTTTGCTCTGTCAAAATCAATGTCATAGCTTGTATGTTTCAGTTTTATTATCTTCTCGTCCTATGGTGCTCGTGGCCGAGTGGTTGCAATGCTCGCCGTGGCGCGCGTGGAGCTGAGCTCCACCTCCCATTTCTCTCTGGCAGTCAACAACAACGATCTATGAAGCACCACAACCAGGCTATCTTCGAGATTGTGAAGAGACTCATTGAACTAGTGTACTGCGGTGTTCAAGAAGAAGACCAAAAACGAATTGATAGCTAGAAGAACTGCGACCTGTAAAGTGGAAAAAAACAGTGTGAAGACGTGAAGTGCTTGTCCCCATGATATAACTCAACATGGCGATCATTGCAAGACAAGAATTAGTCACCAAACTGCGATGCCACTTTATTAATAACTCTCCCAACTTTTCGACAATGTGCTGCACTGTGCCCAATCTCATCAAGAGATACAAATAAAAAAGCAGTCAGGGAGTGCTTAAAAAGGTGCAGATTCCTATCTCTCTGAAGCCGAGAGATGTTCATGGTAACGTAATGCTCTGGTGCAGGAAACAGATCGACTTCTACGCATCGGACATGCTCGATATTTGCGAGATGATTGTAAGAATGACATAATCTAAAGCGATCAGAAAAATGATGAATAAGAAAAGACTTTCCCACTCCTACATCTTAGGCGACGATAGTGTGCAATGAGAGTGTGATGTGTTCATTTTCCAAAAATGTTGCTTTTCTGTTCAAAGACTCAAATTGATAGAATTAATGAGTATAATAGAAATTCCTTCTTCAAGGCAGTATCTGCCAACAAATTCGCTGTAAAGTTGATGCGAATAGATATTAGGTTGGAAACTTGAGCCTGTCGTACTTTCTGGTATATTTTTATTTACATTATACTTATTTCTTGGTCTTCCTCATTGTGTTCTATGTCATTTAGATACTCGTGATCTCGAGATTCTACATGGGCAAGGCCTTTTTTTGGCGGTATGAACATCTTTTCTTTTAGAATGAATACAGATGTTTGTCACATTATCTACTTTGGCAAAGCGTTATCCTGCCAAAAAAATGTTGCAGACGCCTAGAGGAATGGTAATCACTTGCAGCAATATCTGGGCTACACGGTCAATGAAATAAACGTTCCCACTCTAACTCTTCAATCTTTGGCAATGTCACGACCGTTGTGGGTGAGAGTTGTCTTGCTGCAAAATAATGCCGCTTTGATAAAACTGCCGCAACCGACTATTAAGTGTTGATGTCGCTTTTACAGTACTTTCCAAATCCTCTTTGTGTAGTTCGAAGATCAGCCGCCTTATGGTTAAGTGCTCTACATAGTTTTCTGCCGCTTCTGTGGCAGAATAAACCAAGTAGAACGTTCAAGGGACCCTCGCGACTTGAATTATCTTTTCTGATCGAGAGGGAACAAATGAAAAATCAATCTCATTCGCTGAAGAAGATATTTCCATAGGAGTGTTGGCAACAATTCAAAAGCTGAGAATTGAAGCTATAACCCCACGTCGCCTTTGTTTTTTCAAAAAAGTCTTTTATAACATTGTAGCATCCAGATGAAAATTGTGTTTCACACTCGCCTTTCGCCTTCATTTTTATCAGGCGTATAATTTGCTAGGAGCCGAAAAGCATATCAATGTGTAGAGAAATTTCTGTAGTATCTTAATCAATCGTTTTATTTGGAGTTTATTTCAAAGCAGAGGGAAAAAAACCCCTATGAATAACACTGTGTCGATCGTCTTTCCTTGCGCCCCCCCCCCCCCCCCCTCCCACCCTTATGGCACGCTCCCTTCCACGGCCCTCACCTTGTTGAATGGCCTTCAAACAATGTTACCAAAATGTGAAGCTCGGTCTTATATTCCCTGCTGAACTGTACTTCCAGAAAATAAGCACATTGCTAGAATCAGAAAGCATTACACTATGAGATGATTACTAATAGCCTAATGAAATAACTCTGTCCGACGATGTTCAAAGCACAAATTAAAAGACCAAAGGGGATCACAACATCAAAAAAATCAAAAAAGAAAGCACATTTTTGAGCTTTTTTAAGCTTGTTTTGAAGCTACAGCTTGACTGATAGCACTCTCAAGTGAAGGCTTTGTCCAGCGATACATAAGAGAGACAAGACAAAAACACGTGGTTTTGAAAAACGTTCTTGAATATTGAATGTTACAGCGTTATAAAGGGGTGTTTTGAAAAACCGGCGAAATTTGGCTGTAGCCAAGTGTCGGCTTTTGGATGGCTACTAATACTTATGAAAGTTCTTCTTCAGCGAATGAGACTGATTTTTTATTTGTGTCCTCCTAATCAAAGGAACCAAAAATATCAAGATATGATATTTCTTTTTGTAAACTAAGGAAAATAACAAAAAGTACAATAGAACTCAGCACATACATAATAATCACTGCGAAATCAACGTTACCTTTTTTCGTTGGTAGAACTACTACTAAGATCTTTTTAGTAAGCTTAGTAATAGAATCTCCGTTTCTGTAACTATTGTATGACTGCAAAAACATAATTATGACGGAGATAAATGCTTTAATGAAGCTGGCGATATGCTTTGTTTCACGGTGACATGTTTTTCATATTGAAACCTGGGAATTAATTCGGTACGTAAACGTTTTTTTCACTGATATTGTCTTTATATAAGCCTGTATCGACTTTTTTTTAAACCACGCTACAAACATTCAATTTAGTCTGAGAGGATGCAAATAGGGAGTAATTGAGTTGTCCCAAAATTCCTCTCTCGATATTGCTTTATTCAGTTATTCAGTCCTTTAGAACTTCAAGTCGGGTTGTGGCCATAAGGCTGTGGTATTTTGGAGAATGTTCTACCAGCTTCAGCCAAGAGGCCGTAACACCATCGCTCGGTATTTAGATAATACATTTATACAAAAGTCATTGCACTTTTGAAACTTGCTGTTTGATATTGGAATGAATCCTTAAACATTATATCTTTACTATGAGTGTTCTCTCAAGATCGTGCTCAAATATTAATATATCTCATAATTACAATATACAAAATAGTTTGAAGTGGTGTGCAAAAGGATATGAGTCTGCCAGGATTCAAACCCAGATCTCATTCTTTCCGCGAGCGTGTGCTGAACCGTTGCACCACCGACACTTGCACCACTCTAAGCTATTGGGTATACTGTAGCATCATATCACCGCAAGTGACGGTCAAATAAAAAGAATTTTGATTGATTATCCCATAATTATTATTTGAGACTACATGTCATGTGTTCTATTATTGGGCTCTTGTGCAGCCCGAAGCACGTGTTTCGACATTACAGTCTCGCCAGTCGGGCAGTACCCGTTGTCTTCCAATCCTTTTAACCGATCCTCTCGGGAGCCCCTACTCTCCCCACAGAGAGCTAGCGAAGATGAACGATTTACATGCAAGTCAAGTGATATTATCACCGAACATACAGTGCTGTACACTCGATTGCTCTTTGGGTGGTATTTTCATAATATTATACCTTTATTTCAAGTGGTTCCTCAAGACCACGTTCAATTTTTAATGTATATCATAATTACTATTTAGGCCAACACGAAACATGTGTATCGGGCTGTGCAAGAGCCTATTAGCAGACAACATGACGTTTTGATAAGGATATGACATATTTTGAGCCATAGGTCTAGTGCTATATAGGCGCCTATTTCGTCCTATTGGGACTCATCAGTAGCACCCTCCCTCAGTTCCGTCGATCCCTTGAGGTGAAACAATCCTCCAAAGGAACCGACGCCGAGTAAAATCAAGCACCCAAAGTAGGATGATGTTATTACCTGACTTTGTGGTGACCGGCAGTCGAGCTTACGGCTTTTAAAAGTAAACTATACTTCTGCTATCGACTGCTTTATTACCCGCTCAAAATGATTTAATCTGATAAGGATATGACATATTTTGAGCCATAGGTCTAGTGCTATATAGGCGCCTACTATACTATACTACTATACTATACTACGCCTACTATACTATGCTACTGATGAGTCCCAATAGGACGAAATAGACGCCTATATAGCACTAGACCTATGGCTCAAAATATGTCATATCCTTGTCAGATTAAATCATTTTGAGCGGGTCTGTAATAAAACAGTCGATAGCAGAAGTATGACGTTTTGGATCGAATAATTAGTATGAAATCCTCAAAAAATTGTAGCTATGGCAAAAATCATTTCAGCGCACATTTTTCACCTTATGTTTTATTGTTATTGACATTTTACTTGCTGTTTATTGCACAAATCATTCGAGATATGATCAACAGGATCGATACTTCATTTTGGTTGCTTTGAAGACTTTTAGCAACTCCCGCAAGGCTTTGTTGTTATTTTATTCTTTTTGGCTTATGACTGTGCATCAACGTAATCGTATAGGGCTCACGGTACGGTGGTTGGAGTTGACTTCTTCTTGGGCGCGCCTACGGAGAAGACCTACCAGGACCTACAATGATCAAATGTAGATCGTTGCGTTTGATCCCGTTTAATATCACTGCAACATCGCCACCGAGAAATGGGTGATCAACAAGTTGCGCTCTGTGCTGAAAGCGAGTGGAGACGATGATCAGGTGGTGGAACTTACAAAAAATCACGTGGGATTCGCCACCGGAGGTAAAGCGCGTAACCCCACATTTAATGACCCCCCCTTTGTACATAGTTTTCTCTAACCTTCAATGGCAACAACCCACTGTTCGCTCCTCCGCTTAACTTTACGAAACCCACATGAAACATCCAAAACATCCACGTTCCATGTAAGCTGATCGTGCCCCGCATCTGCTACAATACTTACAAAAAGTTCGATAGCGATAACCCAGCATCGACGCCGGTGCCCTCAGGTCCTTCCGTCACTCTTGTTGCTGTCCTAACTTTGTGAAGTCGCGTACCTATTGTACCTACCTTCTTGTTACTGACTCATCGTTTGATGATTCTGCTATCTTGTTGCTTCAATCAAACGTTCATTATCTTGTCATTGCTCTTGAATATAATTGCCCTATCTCATTCTCTGAGTACATGAGAAGACATAGTTCCCTGTACCGTAATCTACCCGTGGCGTCAGGAATTTGTAAATATTGCATAATAACGTTATTGTAACATTTGTTTCTTATAGGTTATTCGTCTTAGACGAACTATTTCGTTGTACTTACACCAAACCACTAGTCATATATCACTAACCGCTCTCTGGAATAATACTGCTGTTATTGGATAAATTATTAACCAAGTTCCGTATCCGTAGAAGAACGGGCAATAACCTTTCTAAGACGCGCGTGGCGTTTAAAGGCGAGTAAAAGACCAGAACCAATATATTTGTGGCGCATCGATCAAACTTCGAAAATTTCCAGTGCCCCACTCATATCTGTGGTGCATAAGCCAAAACAAGCACCTCGTCAAACGGAGCCGGCAGAGCTCGAGATCATCAGCCAATCAAGCCATCAGAGGTCGACATCCTGACTCAAACGAGCCAGGAGAGCCGAACAATGATAATCAACAGAGCTGACAGAGCTCAACAATCAATTGAAACAAACAACCTCATCTTTGGGTGGAAACTGCGGGAACGTTCAATCATCCCGGGCAAAATCAAGTGACATATTCGACTCATGTCTGGGCCAAACGACTAGTAAGTTCGATTCCTGCATCAAGGAACTACATCAAGTAACGAGCAGTCAATCATCGTAGGCGGGATCGAACCAATGAAGTTATAGAGTAGGCGAACCAACCAGCCAATCGACTTAACCATCCACGTACGTTTATTCTCTTCCGACTTCTGGTTTCTGTTTCATTCAAAATGTCGATTCCTGTCAGTTTACTTGTTTTTCCCTTACCTTACGTTTTTCTGACTTTTAGTACATAAGTTTCTTGAAAAATTTGCATCGAGAGCAAACTCATGACCTCAATCCCGCAAGGGGTTCTAACTAGGGCTATCAACCGCCTAAGTGAGGTGTTGAAAACTTATGAGTCTAAAATAAAAGAACCCGGGGGCCCACAAACTGAGATAGACGAAGGCGTAGACCACATAAACAGAAAAAAGGACCAAATAAAGACGAACAGAACAATGATTGAGAGTAAGCGAGGAAATGACAAGACTGCAATGGAAAGATACATTGCAACAGCAACTAAAGAATCAGCGAACTCAGCGCCTTCGAAAAAGAAGAGATGCAATCCAGTATAGAAGCAAACTTGGAAAAAGCGGAAGAGCAACTTGACAACGCAGAAAATTACATCCCTAAACACTCAAGCCTTCTGGAAGAGCTAGAGCTTAAAAAATGTCATAAGCTCGAACATACAACTGCAAACACAAAAAACGTAACTCCAGCTGTAGTAAGCGTGCCACCCGAACCCATTCCAAAGTTTAGTGGCGCAGTGTGGGAATGGGAAGCCTTTTGGGGGCCTTCAATCGCTCCGTACATTAGCAAGACATAGACGACTTTCTTGAAATAAATTACGTGCTTGAAGCACTGCAAGGGGAGGCAAAGGAGGTGATGAAGAGCTACGTGGTTTCTCAGTCCACATACCTAGTAGTGATAGAGCATTTGAGAGAAAAGTATGAAGTTAAAGAGGACATTATCAAAAAACTGCATAGAGTTCGCACTATTCAAGCGAAAAGCAGCAGATTCATAGACCAGGAGAAAATGTGCGAGTCATCGTACTCAATGATCATACAGTTCCGGCAGCATGGAGAGTTTGTAGATAACCGAACTATGCAAAAACTAGTCTTTGAGAAATTCACGGAAAATATTCGAAGGCATGCTCTTCAACAAGGAACAAGAGTTCCCAATAGCGAAGCCCAAAAAACAGAAGATATACTGACAAGCATCAAGCAATACATCAAACCAAAGTTGAAAATGGAGGCTCAGTTAGGATCCAAATTTGAAGCCATCAAAGACACCATGATATCAAACCTCAGAAGCGAGCGCTACAAAGGGCCATAATAGACACAGTCATCCACATTGAGCCCTCCACCATGCCTTTATTGTCATCACACCGATCACCGTTCGAACGATTGCATCGAGGTACACACACAAGAGGATAGAGTGAAGTGTTTCAGAGTTCATAGTCTTTATAGTAATTGCGGCGCAGGAAATTATAGGTGTCAAAAGTAAAGCTGGACCATGCCGCATTCGTTATAAATGTGGCCCTCACACGTTTATTTGCAGAAACAGATACCAACCACCAGACCATAAGCCCCGATAAAATCGATAAGACCCACAAGCAAAAACCGAAAGCAAATGCAAAACAACCAGATCGCACTTCGAGAAATAGAACTTCTAAAACATCAAAGGTCGACGCAGTAAAATTGGACCCAACAAAGCACGAAGACTGTCTCATCAATCAAATGAGATCCGGTGCCGATATTCTTGCAGGTCAAGCAAAACTATTGAACCCAACCCACGCAAGAGAGGAGATAGTAGAAGTCATTCTAGACACCGGATCGAATCGTTCATTTATCACAAACGAAATAGCAAAACGTCTTCGACTTAAAGATAGTGAGCGCACTGAACTAAACATACAAGCATTCAACACCAAACCGCCAAAAAGGAATTGGGCACCACCAAAATTAGATTGAAAGACATTTATGGCGAAGAATATGAAATCGTGGTTACAAAGTTGACACGATTATGCAGTCTTTAGACAGCTATGACTTAGATCAGGAAAACAGAGAGTTTCATATAGATAACGACTTCAAGATGTCGATAAATTCGGACACCAACGTCATCGGCCCACAACTTCTACTAGAATGCGGATTCCTTCACCTTACTACACGACAGATCGAGAACGAACAAAACGTTCCCTTAAGTAACAAAATTAATTGCGTCAAAACTAGGTTACGTGGTAACGGACGGCGACGCTAATCAAAAATACAAGTCAGAACAAAACACGAACTTTATAAAAGAGACCACTAAAGCTTTATACGAGGAAGTTAAACGGAAATCTTGGGAGGAGTTATGCACGACTGACCCATCGGAACTTGAAGAATTCAGCGGAACAAACAAGCAAGAGCAACTGAAGCAGAACAGCTTGATCTGGGAGGAATTTCAGAGGACGCTGGAAAAAAGAGAGGACGGATTCTACGTAAGTTTCCCATGGAAGGAAGAAGCAGCAGCACTGCCAGATAATAAGGCTATGACAATATGCAGATGAGAGGAATCATGACCACATTGAACCAAGATCCCGTCCTATTTGAAAATACCAGGAAACCATTGGACAGCAACTAGTCATAAGATAATTGAAGAAGTTGGTGAATCGGTACCTACAGAAGGATCTATCATACATTACTTCCCACATTATCCAGTTCTAACCCCTCACAAAGAAACGAAACCATCAAGTTACGAATAGTTCATGATGCTTTGTTGTACAAAGAGAAAGCACCATCATCAAATGACGTACTGTACCACGGACTAACGTTCCTGCCCGAAATAAGCAACATGCTCGTTCGCTTCCGCATGGAAAACTTAGCTATCACAGCAGACGTCAGAAAAGCATTCGTCAGCTGCGACTACACAAACGAGACAGGGATGTGACTCAATTTCTATGGATGCAAGATACCTCGGCGGAACTAGAACCACACAATATCGCTATTTACAGATTCACACAAGTTACCATTGACCTAAAGTGTTCACCATTCCTTCTTGCGAAACGATCAGGTATCATCTTCAAAATCACTTTACGAAGAGTCACAAGAAGTACCAAAAAATATGAGCATGAACCTGCGCGAATTCCTGTCAAACGATCAAGAAGTATGAAGAAAATCCCTCCAAAGAAGAGATCCACAAGTAGAGAACAGAAAGTCCTTTGAGTGACCCGGTGCTCGCACAAAGATGTACTCATCTAATCGTGCACGTATCCACGCAAACCCTCAATAGCCGAGCAGGTTGCCACCACCTATGACCCATTGGGATAGCTCACACCGTTGACATTACAAGGCAAATTGTTTCTTCGAAACTTGTAGAGTCTCAGCTGCAAATGGAGCAGTCCACTGCAGAAAGAACATGTCGATCAGTGGAACAAAATAGCCAACGACCTAAACGAATTGATCTTCACATCCCACAAAAAATTTCCCAAATTGGAACGTCCAGCAAACAGGTTCCCTTTTAGGACGCCAGTAAGCAATGCATGGTAGCTTGTGCTTATCTCGCAGTGTCGTACACTGGCAGCGAAGGAGTACGAAATAGCACTTCGAGTAATCTTACGCAATCATCAACAGATTCACAATAGCATATCAGAAAGAATTCTCTATCGACTAAATCTCTCAAGAGACGAAAACGGAATCTAGCGGTGCAAAGGTTGCCTCAACAGGGCAAACATACCAAGAGAACAAAGACAACGAATACTCATACGACCAGATACTACACTACCCAAATTATAGTCAATGACGCGCACCTGCCATACCATGGCAGTACTAGTCAAACAATGGCAAACGTAAGAAAAAGATTCTGGATCCCGACGCTAAGACGCTTGTCAAGAAAGACAATAAGACAGTGCATAGCGTGTTAAAAGATGAACAATCTCCTTTATGAGTATCCTGCAATGGAAGACTTACCGGCAAGACGAGTCAGGCGATCAAGGCCATTTATGTGGGTATGAATTACTTTAGGCCGCTATTGGCAAAGGAAAACGATAGTATTATAAAGACATACGGAATCATTCTCACATATGCAACAACAAGGTTGCTCTACCTTGAGCTAGTTAATAACTTGTCCAAACCCATTACTTCTCACACTCAGACGATTTTTCGCCCAAAAAGGGGTTATAAAATACATCACCTCAGACAATGCACCTAACTTTAATCTGGCTGAACAAATCATACGAAACGCAGAAATCCCATGGAAAGAAGATTCACCAATTGAAAAGGCAATGGCAGAGGAAGGAATAACATGGAGGACGATAACGCTCTACGCTTCGTGGCAGGGAGCGTTTTACGAGCGTCTTATCAAGTTCGTAAAGCATTCCCTCTATAAAGTCCTGCAAAAGTCGATCCCTACGGTGGAGGAACTGCAAACACTTCTCGTAGAAGTAGAAAAAACCTTAAGCACTAGACCGCTAACGTATCTTCAAAAAGAGCCTGATGACTTCGCAATATTGAGACCAATAGACTTCATCCAACGAGACATAATTACAACAAATCCTTTCGATACCGACGAAGAGCAAGAAAGCGACAAGGACACACAGCGCAAAAAGTGCGACAAGCATAAAGGCGAGCCAAAAATTGACGGAGTGGTACTGGACAATCTGCACTCGGCAATACTTGACGAACCACGCGCAAACTGCACATTGATGATGAAAGAGGAGCATCAACCACCCCGTGCGAGGACACGATAGTATTAATTCATGACCCAGTCCAACCGCGCAATACGTGGAAGATGGGACGCATCGTAAGGTTGAAAAAATGAAGAAGAGGAATCATACGCGAAGCAGAGGTACAATTATTGAATAGACGCAGCATCAGAACACCGGCTAACTTCCTCATCCTCACTCGAAATGACTGAAGCGAAGCAGCAGCTTCCGGGGTAGCGAGGAAGACATGTCAAATCGAGCATCAATACAGACAAAGCATAATCTTCAGCACAGATACAACCTCCGCCCACGGTGTAATGTACAGCAAACTACTTAGCAAAACAGACGAACGTCACAGCAGCCATCCAGCGACTCAGACGAGGCACTCTGAAATAGCAGTTACAAAACTCCCGCAAGGCTTTGTTGCTATTTTATTCCTTTCAACCTATTGCTACAGCGCTATTAACGTGATCGTATAGGGCACACGGTGCGGAGGCTGGAGTTGAGTTCTTCTTGGACGCGACAGCTATAATCGATGGTAAGCAATCGTACCATCTTGGCTTTTTTGATAACATCGTTCTTACTACACCAAGCATCAGAGGGGTGAAACAAAAGTTGGTCGACTTCAATAATTCTTGTGACATGAATGGATTTACACTAAGTCCACAAAATCGATGCCACTTTAGAGCGTAGTTGCCTTTGATGCCCATTAACACTGAACGTATTATCTCAGCTTCAACTCGCGAAACGAGGAGACAAATGGAACAAGCGGAGACGGACTGAGGGTGCTTTGAAATTTATGGAGAGAACAGAAAACATTCAATTTCTCACTGATGCATTTTGACTAAATTATAGTTACTATCACATTTACGCATGCAAAACATGGTCACTACATAAGCAGAAAGAATGAGCATTCGAAGATGTCAAAGGTGCGACCAGAAGATTGATGATAGAATCAACTCGAATCACGTAAATGGGAGAGGAAACTTCAAATCATGATCAAAGAAATTGTGAAATCCACAGTTGGTGTCGTACACCCAAAATATTAGAAACCAGGTGAGCTATATAAGCGAAACGCTATAGAGCATTTACATCGATGGCTGACAGCTCTAACCGACCGTTTTTCACGATGAGTCGAGTATACAGCAGGTAGGTCACCAAATCCGGTGGTCATTGTTCTAAAAGATATGGTGCCGGCAAGTTTTTGTGGAAAACATAACCTTGAGAGCTATTTTTGCGCACCAGATCAGGACTACACCGATTTCCGACTAAGGCTTCTAAGAATTGATAGGAGGATATTTGATACATGTGATGTACGCTTGCTTTCTGATTGTGTTCTTACTATTGCATTTGAATTACACTTTTCTTTTCTTGATGTCATATTACCCACTTTTTCTGCTCAAGCTGCCACACAAAAGCTTTCGTTTTTCAGCGCGAATTTGTCACGGAATTTTTTCTTCTGGAAAAAAATTGTAATAGACTTTCAAAAAAATATCGAAAAGCTTCAATCTCGAAAAATTTCACATGCATTTTTTAAAATACCCCTTAACAGCTCTCTAGCATTCAAAATAAAATGTTTCCAATGGCCGCGCGTTTTTATAAGAAGCCCATGTAGAGCTTTTTTGAGACATAAACTTTCTAATTTTTATTGAAAGTTTAATATAATGTCCTTGTCCAGAAGAAAAAATTCCGCCAAAAATTCGTGTGGCAAAACGAAAAGGATAATATCGCTGTTGTAGCTGCCCTCCCTGCTAGCAGTCTTTCTATTAAGGAAATATTTGAAGTATACAATCAAAAATCCATACTGTTAATGAACATTGAAATGATTTTATGGTCATTAGGGTTCGTTAGCCCATATAATATGTTAGCAGTGCTCTCTGCTGCCTCACGCTCATAGTTCGCTGGACAAAAATCTTTTCTCAGACTGCAAGTAATCTTTCAATGGTTCGAATCAAAAATACAAAGGAATAATTCGCTTTTTAGATAAATTTTTACAGCGCTATAGCGAAATGAAAACGTTTATACTTCTGCTATCGACTGCTTTTTTACAGACCCGCTCAAAATGATTCAATCTGATAAGGATATACATATTTTGAGCCATAGGTCTAGTGCTATATAGGCGCCTATTTCGTCCGAATGGGACTCATCAGTAGCACCCTCCCTCGGTTCCGTCGATCCCTTGAGGTGAAACAATCCTCCAAAGGAACCGACGCCGAGTAAAATTAAGCACCCAAAGTAGGATGATGTTATTACCTGACTTTGTGGTGACCGGCAGTCGAGCTTACGGCTTTTAAAATGAACTATACTTCTGCTATCGACTGCTTTTTTACAGACCCGCTCAAAATGATTTAATCTGATAAGGATATACATATTTTGAGCCATAGGTCTAGTGCTATATAGGCGCCTATTTCGTCCTTATCAGATTAAATCATTTTGAGCGGGTCTGTAAAAAAGCACTCAATAGCAGAAGTATAGTTCATTTTAAAATCCGTAAGCTCGACTGCCGGTCACCACAAAGTCAGGTAATAACATCATCCTACTTTGGGTGCTTAATTTTACTCGGCGTCGGTTCCTTTGGAGGATTGTTTCACCTCAAGGGATCGAAGGAACCGAGGGAGGGTGCTACTGATGAGTCCCAATAGGACGAAATAGGCGCCTATATAGCACTAGACCTATGGCTCAAAATATGTATATCCTTATCAGAAAACGTTTATGTTTCACACGCGCATTTCGTACGACGCAGGGCAGATTTCAACACTGTATTTATAAATATTCATTTCATAGCGTAAGTTCCGATCCCACTTCAGTGCAAAAGAAAGCATGACTGAGCTCCAGACAGCGCATTCTTGTCGGTAAGAGTGTGTCTGTAGCTGTTAATAGATAGTGCGATCGATATATCGCGCAGGCGCGATTCACACGTGAGCTGCGATTTTTATTATCGAATTTAGGATTTTCCTCTGTTTTGGGAGAAACTCCATATAAAACGCAAGGCTCTGATGCTACTTACCGCTAGTTTACTTTTCATTAAAGTGTTCCAACTATTTGTTTCACTTCAATTTTGCAGAAATGCGCAATCAGTTTTTTTTTGTGATCCTTACAAAAAAAAACAGTGCCTGTTTTATTCATACACTCATTCGATATGTTCTCAATCACTTCACTGACCAATGGCAGTAATTTGAGCAGGGGACGCGGTGAACGATTCACCAACATCGGCTGACCTTATTCTTCCAAACGACTTAGAATATGCGAGTGTTGTCACAATCACCAAAACATTCCAAGAAAAAAATTATCAAAGCAGTTTTTCAAAATTACAAAGCTTTACAGGTCCGATTGATTGCGTCCATTATTTTCTACTTTCTAATGTGATAAAATTGCCTGAATGGTAAAAACTGCTAAAATCAGTTTTCTTCTATAATAAATCATAGAAATTTTAGCCAATGTTTCCTATCTGACAATGTGTCAGGCTTCGAAAATTGCCTAAGATCACAATTGTCTTGTTATTAGACGCGTCTAGTTTATACGTAGAGTAATAATTGCTCCTAAGCACATCCTTCAACTCATGTATTTTTCTCAATCTCTGCTTAAATTTTAGCGAGAGATTCTACTAAAGATTTTTGTAGTCATGCGTTGGCTCTTCAATACGCTATTGTGCAGGGCTTCTGCTAAGTAAAAGCTTATGCGGTTCTCAACATTATGAAACGTACGGTTTGAAACGCCAGTGAAGTAGTGGCAGAATTGCTAGCTAATGATATAAGGCTCTAGTTTTATTCCTCTTCGTATAAAGCAAATCTTTCATCAAGGCGTGATTTAAGAGCTTGGTATCAGAGTTCTCAGGAGCCTTCCTTCAATCGAAGATTTGTATTGACTGCCTAAGGTAATAAGCTCGAAATGCCTAAGAAAGCTCTTCAAAAATTTGAGAAGTACCCTCTCCACAACTCGATGAATGCTGACACTACTTCTCACAAAGACAAAACCATCAAAAAGAATCTAGAAGTTGAGCGAATTTATGGACGACGCATACAAGAAAACAAGTAGAATGGATGGTAATGAGTCAAATTTGCACGAGTTGTATATCTCCTTCTAAATCAATTGGCTGACGTTTTGACGACCAATTTCTTAAAGGCGTTCAACTGTTATATTGAGAAATCACCGCTCTGATGTAACCCTTTGTGAAAAAAACCATCGATCATCACTGACTATCTCGAAAAAGTAATCAAAAGGTTCTGAGAAATACGAAGTTTTCAAAACGACAATCATCGATTCCGAATAAGATATAACTATTCCGAGCAAAACCGAAGAGTGGTCAGTTTTTGAGTAGAATCGAAGGTGTTCCAAGATTTTTTCAAACATATTGTCGGGTCTAGCAAAATAAAGGGATTCTTTGAGAGTTTGCAGAAAAAAGTGGTCGTAAGTTAGCGAAGCACGCGATGATATTTAAATGCATATATGGGCTTCACAATGAGCTGCAAAAGCTCTAGTATGCATCGAAAAAACTGGTGAACTACCTCATCAATATCAAGGCTAGTAGGCAGTCAGTCCTTGTAATTACACGAAAAAATGCCTTGCAATCATTTTTGAGCCACGCATGTCAGTGGTCTGTCAAAGGAGGGCTGACTTATAGAGCCCGAGACACGTGTTTCGATCTTGCGATCTCGTCAGTAGGGCAGTTACCCTTTCTCGTCTTTTGCTAATCTCTGTGGGTGCTCCAGTTCCCCCAATAAGAGTTAGCGACGACGTACGATTTACACTCTATGTCCAGTGAAGAACTCAATGAACACAAAGTGCTGTACACTCAATTTCTCGTGGCTAGCATATTCAATTGCACTTGCCCATATTTTCTTTCCTACTATGTTTTTCTATGGTGAAAACTTTTTCCTAAGACAAAGTATCGTTCTTTCACTTTGCAGCTCATTGGCGTCTCATATTATGCGCTCTAAATCTATAGAATATATCTTCTGTATGAGTCTTTCGTCAATAATGAAAATAATTTTTCATCACGTTCAATATCTCTTCCAGAGTTCTTCTACAGTCGCTTACACCTTTCATTTACCGGACACATACCTCGGTTTGATCAGCGATACAATTCGTGGATCGCGAGCTAAAAAAACACATAGTAGTAGCATGCGTATACTTTATACAAATGCTTATGTATCAGTCTGCTCTGCATCATCACGCTCACAACGCCTTAATCTTTTACTTGTTGAAAAATTGTTCATTTCCAAAAAAAAATTCCCTCAAAGCCTCAAAAGTTGAGTGTCGCCTCTAGAGGGGTCATGTTAGACGCCGTGCGTCGTCAGTAGGTTGAACGTTACAATTTGCAGAAAAAGGTTTTTTTTAGGCCACTATCACTATGACGCGACACCAGATACTGCTGCCTATGAAGGTTGGTTCGCTGCAGCAGAGAAGATATTCAGAATTGACGAAATATAAGACTTGGCGATGGCTTTCTTTACTATCTATCACCGTGCCTTAAAATTTGTGATATTTCTTTTCGACTTCCCAAATTGTGATGAATGTCTCAGGATCAGTTTGAACAACTTAGGTGGCGATTTGATATATGGCAAGTTTTGCTGAGTAAAATGCAAGTTGATTGATACGTTAACGTTTGCAAAGAGCAAGAACAGTAATTTCATTCACACGCAATTGTTTAACAGATAACTTCAAGATTTAGTACAATGCTCTCCACAAAAACGTCCACTGCTCTCCACAAATGCGTCGATAAGGTTGTTAATGAATTCAAACGCTGCCTTCATCTGAGTAGTGGCTGTACCGGTGGTATCAGCGAATACCTAAACATCAAAATCTTCAACTTCTCTAACGAAATGTCCAACATTTATGTTTTTGCAACTTCGTTTTGTTAACTTCTTAGGCAGTACTTAGTGCTTGACTTTCATACCTGTGTTTCTTCAAATAGTATAAAAAAATTATGTATATATGCACATATGCACATATATACATATATATATGTATATAAAATTGAACATAAATATATGCACATGTATCCATACATGTGTGTACATCCATATATATTCGTATATGTATGTATATGTGTGCATGTGTACATATATATATATATATATATATATATATATATTTATTTCTTTATTTATTTATATACATGTATTCCCATCTACATATGTACATATATGTATGTGAATGTATACAAATGTATATATACACATATTTATATGTATACATGCATATATGTCTACATGTGCGCATATATGAGTATATGTAATATATATGCATATATATAAATAAATAAATAAATAAACAAATAAATAAATAAATAAATATATATATACGCCGAATAATTGGTATCGCCAACGATTGCCGCCATCCAATATGGGACATTCTAGCTCGGCTACCTCAAAATTTGAAAAGGAAATCGTCGCGATTAGCATTCTATCATATTTATAAACAGATCTTCTCAGTTCGAGGATCATCGTAAAGGATGATTACGAGAAAACGAATCGTATGCAAGAAGTGGTGGGATCCACGCAGTACATGTGATGTCCTATCATCCAGTATGGAATAAAAACAACAATACGACATAGGCACAAAGAGGTCAGGAAACTTGTTAATTTCAGCACAAAGATTGTTCAATTGTGATTTACCTCGCTGCGACAAACAATTTTCTTCAAGCTTGTAGTTACTATACTAATAAATACACCTTTCTGCATCCAACGTTAAGCATAGCGTCCAAACCGAGGTTCTGTCCTTGTTGCTTCCTTACACAAGTATTGATGGCTGTGTCATTAACAGAAACCCAGTCATTGACTTTTGTGATCCTAAAACGATTCTTCCACCGTGCGATAATGTAAATATATACGTATATGTATGTATACATATAAACATTTGCATGTGTACATAGTGATATGCATATGTATGTTTGTATATACATATACATATATATATATTTATATATATATATAGATATACAAATGAATAGTGTATTTGTGCGATCGTACAGGCGACGCCGTTTGATGAGCGCCAAATCCTGATTCGATCCCCTAACAAGGGCTGACATCTGCTGCTACGAAAGGTTTATAGCCGCTCTACGGCGACTACATCAGAATACTAGAGAGATTTGGCTCCATCAGCATTCAGTGGCATTCATGAAGAAGTCTTATTCCTCGGACAATATGCGAATCCGCTAGCAAAATTTTGAATAATAACGTCTACGAGGGAACGAATAGCACAAAAGAGTGCCGAAATCCTCAAATTTTGTAATTTCCGATCAGATAAAAAAAAGTTTAGTAAAGATGTTATTGTATAATACGTACATATGTTTTTTAATGTTACTGACGCACATGTCAACCTTGTTCGACGAACCGATTGCTGTTCCTGCACGACCAGCGAGCAACTGGAAATAGAGTGTGTGATAACATTCAAGGGAGCTTGATTGCTTGTAAAACATAATTTATAGAAAATACACCCGCGGTCAAATCTTGCAAAAATAATGTTTATGAGGAAAGGATTAGTTTTGAACGCTCCATTCATGGCTCAACGGAATTAACATCTCCCATTATTCACTTACGTCTGCTTAGGTCGGAATATCAATATGAAGAACGGTTTAGCTCCACGGCTGAGGAGAAGGAAACAAGCAGCTTGAGGGCGTTTGAAAGCATTGAGGACGTGGTGAAGAAAATAGTGTCGGACTCCGTGTCCAAGTTTTCGATTTAACGAATCTCCTGCCTCAACATATATCAGAAACCTGGCAGCTACTCAATCAAGATGGAAGATCATCTCACGTCAATCAACGTTCAGTTGAAAAGTCGGTGTTAGCTGTATCCCTTATCTCATAAATGACGAAAAGGATCCTATGCCTCGATTTGCGTCAACGCTCGACTACCAAAGATACCATTCTACACCCCAAGCTATCAAAAATCAGGCAGGTCAAGTGGATCGGACTCATAAGGCGCTTCGACGATAATCGATGGCAGAGAATCGTTACGGACTGTGTTTCTCGAGGTGTCAAGCGTACAACAGTAAGAGCACTGATCCGCTGGTTTAATTTCTTCACGAAAAATCCAGTAGCAAGACAGGACTTGTAACGTATCCCTACAACGATGATAGCTCACTGGGTTACTCTTGTATCTGTACTTCGTTACCACTCTAACAAATCATTTTATGTTATCAAGACCTTTATACGAGTTATTATAGGCTCAAAAAAAGGTATGAGAAACTCACGTCGTTGAGTACGGTGTAAATGGACGCAATTTTCGATTTCAATTCACTTCGAGCCGATGCAATACATTCGCATATAGCTTGTCTAGCCTGTGGAATCGTCCTGGCACAAGATCCAACGACCATACGTGAGTCGCATTTTGAGAACACTGAAGAAAATGTTGTTTAGTCTTTTGCCAAGTACCTGAGGCAGGTTTCCAAACCGGCAATCAATTCGTATATGGTTATGTTCAGAAATACCTGAAGTCAAAGTTTTGCATACTACTGGAAATTTTTGCACGCTAGAGAATTTTTTAAAGAGTACAATGACTCATTTGCGCTTATCAGAGTGTAATAGTCACGAAGCTTGAGAAACAAGCAAATTAGTATTTCAATCCCCTCTTTGACTTATTTTGTGGGCATCTAAACCGACAGATATGGAGAGTGTTTCCGTTCCACGATTCAAGAGTGAAAAGCTATCATTTTTTCAGCTCATGATGACAAAAAAGAAAGACCAGCAAATAGAGTCTACCTTTGCAGTGTTCACCAAGGTAGCCGGTAAATGGGTTTTGCAGACAGCTGCTGGTTTTCGCCGCTCGATTGGGTTTACGATCCCTACAGAAAGCTAGACGGGAAAGGATGGTGATATGATTGGAGAGAGTAGTGACCCTAAAAAGAAACTCAATTATTTCTCACTACATACATAGTTTACCAGGTGCTATATGGTCAACGGAACAAGTACTATTCGAAACGCGCAAGATCTTAGTTTGACTCTGCGCCAAATGAATCAATTCCCCCATCTCTCTAGGATTTGGAAATTTATGTGAGATTTGACTGAGCATCCACCAATTACTCACACTAGCAGTTTCATATCTCATAATTGCTATTTGAGCCAACTTGCCACGTGGTCTGTTAAATGGTCTCTTGTACAGCCCGATACACGTGTTTCGACCTTACAGTCTCGTCAATTCGGCAGAACCCGTCGTATTTTAGCCATTCCCTCTGTGGGTGCTTTAATCCTACACTAAGAGATTGCGTCAACGAACAATTTACACTGTGAAACAAGTGAAATTATCACCGAATTTACAGTGCTGTACACTCAATTGCTCTTTGGCTGGTATTTTCATAATACTAAACTCTTGTTTCGAGTGCTTTCTTAGGACCATGCTCAAATTTCAACATATCTCATATCTCATAATTGCTATTGAACCAATTTGTCATGTGGTCTGTTGAATGGGCTCTTGTACAGCCCAATACACGTGCTTCGACCCTACAGTCTCGCCAGTCGGGCAGAACCCGTCGTCTTTCAATCTCTTTAGCCCATATTCTTTAGCTCAAATGGTAATTGTGAGATACTAGATATTTGAGCGTAATTTTGAGAAAACATTCGGAATAAAGGTAAATATTATGAAAATACTAGCAGTTTCACTGTGGCGAAAGCATGGGAAGGCTCTTCTAAAGTTGTGCTGAGATTTCGGAAAGTATTAGCTCTACCAGACTCAACGATATTTATGGTAAAGACCGAAATCGTTGCGTAAAAGTCAAGGTCACAAATAAATTCGAAAATTTTTCGGACTGACGAGTAGGACGGAAGGAGTCGAATGAAATAATGTTTAATGCGCACCATATGTGTTAATAGCGGTTATGTGAAATGACAGAGATAGATAAATTCTGTAGGAGAAGGAATTAAAACTAGTTTCTTACAGCTATTGGAATTCATGCTGAATTTGAAGAAATAGTTGAAGAAAAAAAGCTGCCAAGCATAGTAGACAAATTTCATCTCAAAATTTTTAATATTCTCTAATTCATAAAAGCAAAATAGTTTGATTTACTCATCGGTAACGATAGATAGTAACTAAGAAAGGTTTGATTTCTTTACCAAAAGAAACGTATCGCTCCAATCTTTAGTGATAATCGTTGAGGGGGATGTACGTCGATGTTGGGCAACAACCTACAGCTAAGCTTCATCCTCATTAGGATCTTTTGAAGTACTGAGACTGGCTTTAATACTTTAATCCGGAGGTCCAGCTAAGTGGAAAAAATACTTCCACCCTGTGTACTTTGAGCCTATGGACAGCGAGTTAACTATAACACTCTCATTGAAACAGAATTTGAGTTTACTGGTTTCCGTTCCAGTTAATCGACCTTCAGCGCCATTGTAGGCAGCACAAGTGATGGGCACTTGCTTGAAGGAAATTCAAACTATTCAGAAAACCTGATTAATTATGTAATAAACAATTATTCAACCTCTTTATGATCAAGTGAACAGAGAGAAAGAAAGGATAAAGAATTTCACCGGTCATTTGGTGTTTTGCCGTGACTGCTTTTCATGGTTAACTACTCCTACGCACAATGTCGATCGTGATGTGGAAATCTTAGTAAAATACACCTACACAGAATCCCTGAAACTATAGGATTTCTCTTCGATGTCGGGAAGCTCAGGTAATCCTGCGAATGTAGGTATACGTCTTCTGATACAGAGGTCCGCTTCGCGTACAATTGCTGGAAAAGTTGAAAAACAGGTGATTTAGCTCCTCGAAGATAAAAAGCGAACGATTTTTTGATAACATGTTTTGAGCCTTCTATAAGGTCTTTTATGGCACTTATACAGCGCAAGACATACGTTTCGACATTACAGCCTCGTCAGTTGTACGGTGTCTTTCGGTTCACTCAGTACCGCGGAAAGATATCCCCTGCATAGATCTATCCGACGCCGAAATACTAACACCGCAATTAGGTGAAAATATCACCCATGGGGTAGTGTTGTGTACTCTGTGTGTACATATGTTGTCAGACTATATTGTTTTTTGCTAGCTTTCAAAAACAGTCGAAGAGAAAGTTATGACAATCATGTTTTACCCGCCACGAGCAATCGAGTGTAAAACACTGCCCGTTCGGTTATTTTGTCACTTGTCAACGCGTGTAATTATTTTGGAGTCGGCTTTTCTATACAAGAATATCTCTCCTTGCGGAACTGAATGAACCGAGAGGAACCGTGTAACTGACGATGCTGTAGTGTCATACAAGTATCTTCCACTATATCGGTGCCATAAAAGACCTCATGAAAGACCTCAAACTATGTCATCAGATTATATTGTCATGGAGCTCTCAAAAATACTCGAAAAGAAAAGTATAAATGACTATCTATCATCCAAAAATGAGCAAAGAAATGTATCAATAAAATGATTTGTCTACAATCGAAATCAATGCAGCAGCAGATTGGGCGTAGTTTGAACTCGCGCTTACCTTTCGACATTTCCAGACGAATACACTTTTGTTCTTCAGGTGGAGTCGATTCGAATGCTTTGAAAGCTCCAGATGCAAACTGAGAATAACGTTTCAGCATGAGATTTTCCGTTGCTACACAAATCAGTTGTTCTCACCCATTTTTTCATCTTGATTTTATAGTCGGAGGATCGTTAATCTTCTATGCATTATAAATCTATCATATTGTGTTCACCTACAAGCTCAGGATAAGGGAAGCGCAAGGTAGAGATGATGTTCCTATTGTTAAAAGTCGTACCCTGTACATCGCGCTGGGTCAACCAAACTCTCGTTCGTCCGGACTCGATAAAATTTGCTCAATACTTTCTCTAGATCGGCTCATTTTCCTTACATTTTTGTGAACTGAGCCGAGTATGAGGCTCATAGAAAAAAATTTGTTCGGCTAACGTCTCGACATCTCCGTCTTTTACATAGCCAACAATTTAATTCGATCCTCCATAGGCGTTGGTCCTCGTTGTGGTCTACTTTTTCGTTGTCGTCCGAGTCAAATTTTCTTTAGTGGAGCACCGCTTGGATGGAAGTTTACTGGGGCATGACCTTATAGACAGGACAGGTTTCAATGATACTTATTACCAGTTGTTGATAGTTGGTCTTTCACAGGACAATCCATCGCTCAGTAGTCGATATCATTTTCAACCGAGGCACAGAACGTTCTGATACATTTACATCTGACTTTCCTTCAACCTCGGCATTATGAATGAATGTTGTTTGCTTCTTTGATTGAGCCAATGGCACGATGATATGAAAAAAATTTTGAAAACGCTAAGAAGAGGAAGGCGTAGAGACTTTAGATTGAATTTTCTTAAGAACTTTGTATTGGCTTAATCAGCATAGAAAATGTAATCGCTTTGCAATATTGGAATTTCAGGGATTTTAATGATTTTTGTAAGATTGTAACAGTCACTTTCTCCAATCCACAGCTGGTAAGGACCTGTGATGAAGAAATGGGAACGTCATAAAGTTTCATACGAGAGTAAAAGAAATCCTTGGTACCAAGAGAGTATACGCAAGTCTAGGAATTCTCGTAAAATATGGATATGAGGAAAGGAAACGAAAGCGATAAATGGTGGAATTGGCACAATCGATGAAACGCAAGCTAGTGAGGGATTCAATATTAGCGACACTTAATGCAGTAGTTAAGGTTCCTCTTGAAGTGCATGCGGTCTTTAGCTCAATCTGGGCTACGAGCAAGTCGTGTCCTTCTTTCTGGAGTAGGTAAATCTGCACATGTGTTGCTCGACTTAATAGGGAACTAATTCCTTACACTAAAAACTACTGTAAGCCATTTTCTAATCAAAATGTGCGTTGAATTATCTATATTATACTATTAATAAAGTCGATTACAAGATCGATTCTTGGAATCAATCAGCTTTGAACACTTGATATTATTATTTTAGTGTAGGAACACTGTTATTTATCCGTCAACGGGCTACTGTCGATGTTGTTTATTCTTAGTTGTGTCTGATGTGTTACTCTCTATAGTTCAAGAACTTAGCAGTAGATGCTCACCGTTCTGCACAGGGTACAGTTCCCAAGAAGTTTATGCCAATCCCATGCTACCTGATTCAGATCGTTTTCACTCAGAACACAACGATCATTTCGGTCACCTTCTTCATCAGTAGAGGCGAAGCATGTGAGTGCTGCTTTTCTGAAAACGTTGGTGGAACTGCAATGGAACTGTTCAAGGAGGAAATTATTCAAATGTTATAGAAATGGCAAGGCAAAGTGCTATAACGGACAAAGAACCGTCAATATCGTCGATTTATATGACTACATTATCTTGTTCTGCTTCGGCTTGATCAATAGCCGGTTTGCTGCCACACACAAAAAGAGTATCGACAGCAATAATAGGAGTAAAAAGAAGATCTATCTCATTTAGCAGTATGTCTAACATGGCCTTAGTGTCGGTTGATAATGCTTACCATATTTGGCACGTGTTGATGAGAAAAGGAATGAAATTATAGATATATACCGACTGATTTACTGGGAAATTAACAAATACAGAATATCGGATGGTCTAATAAGTCAATCTAAATAGCAAAAAAGAACCTTTCGTTTTTTTTTTCTTTGTTATCTAGATTTTCTTCTATCTGGCAGCTTCAGGGAAGCGTTGGAGTGAAATCACTGCGAAACGGGTTCATATCGATATTGCAGAGAGCCGATAGTTGCGTGAAATCATATCTGTCTTAGAGAATAAACCGCTAAACGATAAAAATGCGAACCTGCTATGTTCTCGATATTCATTCTCGTACAATGCATAGTTCTCATCAAGCGTTTGCTTCATACATGACAAATATTGAGCAAATGTTTCACGGGTTCTCGATGGAGATGAACAATTTTGAGCCATGATACCGCCAGTCATCTGTAGATTATCATCATCTTTGCCTATATATTGATAGCCAAGCAATGTTTGACAATTTATCGTTCTACAAACTCTTTGAACGAGCTATATTAGAAAAGGTAACAGCTGAATTGCACTTCAAAGATGATTAAGCAAAGACCGAATGTTTCAGGATTTCCGGGCAGATCACGAGAAACGACAAGTGAAGGAAGGCATTTTTTCAGAAAGCTTTTATATTTTCATGGCAGGCAACAAATTCTGGCAAATAACCTACTTGTATACGGGACTTGCACAACTGTGGTGTATCCTACCTGACATAATTATCATTGTTCGCTGATACCTATATATCTCTTACATTTTATTTTACATTACAATACATTTTTCACATTATTTTCTATTCTAATTATTGAAAATCCAGTTGTTTTCATGCAAACAACAAAATCATGAATGAAATGTCGATATAGGAGGCGCTGTGGCCGAGTGGTTGTGATGTTGGTAACGGCGCGCGTGGAGCCGAGTTCTACCCCCCTCCTCGCCACTTCTCTCCTGCAGTCAACGACAACGCCCCATGGAACGCCACATCGAGGCTACCCTCAGGATTGCAAAGAGAGTCGCTCGACCAGTGTACGGAGTTCAAGAAGATGACGAAAAACGAATTGAATGCTAGAAGTATTGGGATCCGCATAAAGAAAAAAACAGTGTGATGACGGGTCAAATAAAATGCTAAAAATATCGATATAAGTTATTAACTTACGGCTATTGCTGAGAGGACGACGAACTGCATCATCTGAAAACAGCTGTTATCCTTTAGATAAAAATGACGATTATTCGAAAAACGAGGCTCAAGAAACAGGAAATTTCGCGATTTCTAGAGCAAATTTAAATGAAATCTGAGATAGACATATCTGCAGAAACATACATGACGTACAAGGCAAGGTAAACTCTCGAATTTTAGTGCAGGATGAGCGCAATAGTTTAATTCCAATGGTACAGTATTATCACGGAAAAAATCCATTATTAGCGATTCCTCACTCATGACAGCAAATTTTTCAAATTCAGAAGTGCGTTCTAATTAGAATAAAATCGAGAAATCCATTTAGTTCGAAGTCTTTCAATCAGAAACAATGGTCGATTACACTACTTAAGAAAATTTTGCGCTTCATTGATCCTTCTGTTTACCGAATGTAAAGGAGTCTTTCATGATATGATTGAATAGAACTTAAACAATTCTACCTTTGTTTTATAAAGCTGTCTAAACCTTGGTCTCGTGCACATTCGCAGAAAATCATTTTCATGGCTGCACTGATTGATTTAGTACTGATACCGATAGAAATCGGAATGGAAACAGATATTCTTTGATGCGTATTAGTAGGAATTAATCTTCCCATATCACACAGCGAATAAATGGTGAAGTATATTTAACATACTTTCTAAGCCAGGGCTAGCGAAATTGTTATCAAATTTGTTGAAAGAATAAAAAACACTCAGGCGTGCGATGAAGATTATTTCGAAAGATATGTGTCACTCACGTATGCTAATCTACGAATGGAGGTGAATACATGGCAGTTTTCATATATCCATCGAAAAATGTACATTTTATCCTCTATTCTACACCAAGAGCGGATTTAAATAGTAGTACAAATTTTATACAGATAAGTAGTTTCTTACTTGGGAAGAATGATGCTTCTGGCAGCTGCCTATTCAATTTGGTCGGTTCTGTACGAGCAAGAACATAATTGCGATTGCCTGCGTATCATGCTAGTTGAATCGGCCAATTTTCAAATTCTGGAATGTCTTCAATGGAGCGTTTCAGGACCTCCTTCTCTGAAGTGACGACCCACCGGGAATGCTCCACCGAGGAAGGTCTTTCTCCCATAAGTGTGGTAGCAATCTGTTGATTTTTGGGGGTTCCTCTGGACTACTATGAGTTGGCGGTTTTTTATTGCAAGACACATATACATAATAAGCTCCTTCTAATTACCAAATAAGGTGAAATAAAGAAAAGATGAGCAACTTGATGGACTCTGATGAGCATGGTAAGCGCTTCAATGTTCTGTCTGCGATGATATTATCGCACTCACACATAGAGCCCAGAATTAGAATTGCCTCTAGTTGAATGTCATTTCGATAAGAAACCACAAATTATATAAAAGCTCATAATTAATCCCTTTGTTACAATATGGAAATATCATTCAAGTGAATGTCCTTATCGATAGTCCAATGATTGTCACAACTGTCACTGGTTGAGAAATTAAATGACTTTCTGCATAGTCAAAGAAAGAAATGCTTTTTTCATCAAACAAACGACCTTTTCTGTACTATCATCCCTCTACCCTTTCTGCTTACCATGTCTCATTTTTGAGAATAAAAAGATAAATTAATAAAAATCCTCTTCTTTATTTCATAAGCAATCTTGCCGGAGGTTCATTACCAGGAAAACAAGCTTGTTTCCTTGACGAGGTGTAAGTATCAAATAATAAACAGTATTTTTAGTTGATAAAGGTAGCAATGATAAGATAATATCTATCACTACAATAATGAGCTCTTTACTATTCTTAGCAATAAACAGGAGTTTCACAGTAGCTAAAAAAATCAAGACTCCTTCAACGGATATTTTCTGACATTCAAATAGATTCGTTTGAGCCATTTTGAGAGGATACACAGCGAATTATTTAGTGCCGAAAAGAGGGATAAAACTCGTGCCAACCGAGGCTTTGCTCAAAATCCAAGTGAATTCACTGTGTACGTACCTTGAGGAAATTAAGTTAGATGCTTGTAGTTTCAGTATTCACATAGTCATATCCACACACCTACTCAAAAGCTCAAGTCAAACTTCCAATAACGTGCTTTGTTTCTAAAATAGCTCTCTTGTAACGTTGCTACAGCAAAAATACTATTGGCTTGGCAGGAACTTTCGTGAAATTTTTTCTTTTTATCGATTAGGTCTCATGCATTTGATCTTTTGTACATTCTATCGACTGAAGCACTTTTTGGGGTTATTTTGATAACCAACGCTTGAATGCTGTTCTCAGATGGAGTTGTCCCAAGAGCAAAACAACAGTTGATGCTACTCGAGTATCGTTGCGTGCCCAAGTAGCATTTGAACCCAAAAAGTACTCGTGACGTCAGCAATCGTTTTTGCTCACCTGAATAATTCATCTTATTTACTTACTCCGCTCGATCGCATCATTACTATCCCTCGTCTTGAATTAGCCGCACTCATGGTTGGAGCTAAGCTCCTCACATTTGTTGAAAACCAATTAGAAATAAGCATCTCCAGGAAATATCTTTGGACGGACAGCGCAGTGGCTTGGCCTGGACTCGGTCCACAGAACGCCTTCGCACCTACCATCCTGGCTTTACTAATAACATCGTTCTTACTACACCAAGCATCAGAGGGGTGAAACAAATGTTGGTCGACTTCGATAATTCTTGTGACATAAATGAATTTACACTAAGTCCACAAAATTGCTGTCACTTTAGAGCGCAGTTTCTTTTAATGCCCCATTAACACTGAACATATTAATTCAGCTTCAAGGCAGGAAACGAGAGGACAAATGGGACAAGCAGAGGCTTACTGAAGGATGCTGTGGACATTATAAAGAGAATAGAAAACACTCAACTTCTCACTAGTGTATTAATAGCTTTTTGACTCAATTATAGCTTCTGTCACATTTACTCATGCAAAACATGGTTACTCCATAAGCAGACATTTAAAGTTGTCATAGGGGTGCGGTGTAAAGATTGGTGTTGGAAGCAACTCGCATCATGCAAATGGGAGAAGAAAGTTCAAATCATGATAAAAAAAAATGTTGAAAACCACAGTTGATGTCGTATACCCAAAATATTGGAAACCAGGTGAGCCATACACGCGAAACGTTGGCAAACATTTACATCGATGGGTGACAGCTCTAACCAACTGTTTTTCACATTGAGTAGAGCACACAGCGGGTGGGTCACCAAATCCGATGGTCAGTATTCTAAAGTATATGGTGCCGGCGAGTTTTTATAGAGAACAAAGCCTTGGGAGCTTATTTTGCGCACCAGATCAGGACTGCACTGATTTCCAAGTTACACTTCTATGAATTGAGTGGAAGATATTTGATACATATGATGTACGTTTGCTTTCTAATTGTGTTGTTACTATTGCATCTATATTCCACTTTTCTACTCTTGATGTCAAGTTATCCACTTTTTCGGTTCAAGCTGCCACACATTATTATTGAAGTCGAACGTGGAATACTTGGAGAGGAGTGAAGCACATCATCAAATGAAGTAATAACTAAAAAACGTATCATCTTGTTGATATAGCCCCTGTCCAAAAAGTGGGCTACGCGAACTCAGAGGACACTACTAAGATATTATACGGACAAACGGACCCTAATGACGATAAAATCACTGCAGTTCATTAAAATTATATTTTTGATAACATTCTTCAAATATTTTCTGCGAAGAAAGACTGATAGCAGTGAGAACAACAACAACAGCGATATGACCCTTATCGTTTTTCAGCGCGAATTTGTGACAGAATCTTTTTTTCTGCACTAAAATATTGTATTAGAGTTTCAAAAAATATTGAAAAGCTTAAATCTCAGAATAATTCTACACCCAATTTTCAAAACACTCCTTCACAGCTCTCTAGGATTCAAAAAATGTTTCCAATGAACAGAGCGTTTTCATAAAAAGGACGCATGTAGAGTATTTCTGAGACTTAAACTTTTGAAATTTTGTTGAAAGTCTAATTAATTTCCATGTCCAGATGAAAAGTTTCCGTCAAAAATTCGTGCCTCAAAACGAAAAAGGATTATATCGCTGTTTAGCTGCTCTCCCTGCTGATAGTCTTTCTACTTAGGAAATATTTGAAGAATATAATCAAAAATCCATACTGTTGATGAACACTGAAATGATTTCTGGTCATTAGGGTCCACTCGTCCGTATAATATGTTAGCAGTGCTCTCTGCTGCCTCACGCTTATATTTCGCTGGACAAAAGTTTTCTCTCAGACTTCTAGTAATCCTTCAATGGCTCTTATTTCAAAAAATGCAAATTAAAATTCGCCTTTAGAAGAATTTTTACAGCGCTATAGCAAAATGAAAACGTTTGTGTTTCACACGCGTATTTCCTGCATGACATAGGACATATTCCAACCCTGTAATTGTAATAATCCATTTCATAGCGTAAGTTCCGACGACTCCAACACTCTGTCTATTCTCTGCAAAGACTATTCCACTTCAGTGCAAAAGAAAGCTCCAGACCGCGCACTCCTTATCGGTTACAGTGTGTCTGTACCTGTTAATAGACAGTGCGATCGATACATCGCGCAGGCGCAATTCACACGTGAGCTGCGGTTCTTATTATTGGATTTAAAATTTTCCTCTGCTGTTAGATAAGCGCTATTTAAAACGCTAGACTCTGATGCTACAAGATTTACTTTAAATGTTCATGCGCTTTACATGCCAAGGCTTAGGCTGTTTAGGCTTGGGCTTAGACTCAGAATGGAAAGCATAAGCATCAAAACGATAGAATGGCTTTCTTCTATAATCTCGGAACAAAAGTGTAGAATTACCGGCGGAACGGCGAAAAAGACCTTGAATACATAGCGAAAATCTGCACAATAAGACGTCACACGAGTGAAATACAACTTCGGTTTTTTCGCCACAGCAGTGTTAAGAAGCTTCTTTGGAAAGCAAGTGTATTTTCAAACTTTCTGAGTTGTACATTATATGATGGCTAGTAGCAAGTTAGAAGAGAAGTCTTGTCCTCGAAATTAAAGTGCGACAATAATGGAAGCGTGTGGCGCGTGTGAAACATAATTTTATTTTGAACGCTGTGGCGATGTATAAAGACCCTTACAAAAAACTTTGTATTCGATATATCTCTAGCTTGGTTCCAATGTATATGTGCAAACCTTACAAAAGCTGCTGAAGGTTGGTGCTTGATAGCTATGACAAAGACATACAAAAGAAAGAGTGGTATCAGGGCGTTACCCAGATGGTCTAGTGGTAACGCGCGTGTTCAGCTCCAGTCTGAAGGGGTTTTTTGCTCACTACCCAGCTCTCCAAGGTGTATTTGGAACTATAAAGAGAGTCTATGTAGATTAAAAATGAAGAAAGTAAAAAACCGTAGCATGCTAAGTCGAATGTGAGAAGAAAAATGGACAGCCACACAAAGACTGACAGGCAGTCAGAACTATGAACACTTCTTTTGAAAACTCAACAAAAGATAATGAGGTGACCACATTTTTCCAAAAACGGTTCATCTATTTTAGGGTTTAGCGCTCCGAATAAGAGCTCTTCAAAGTCAGCACCACTCACTTAACAAATCTTCTCAAAAAGACAAGTTTACAGACAAATACTATCAAGGATCTACTACTGTTTCCATGATTGGTCTCGAAGCTCTTTCTCAGAAGCAAATGGGAAAGCACGGCGTTGTCAGTTCAAACAGCGAAAAAAAGTATAATCAAGGAGTTGTTTGACTTAATGGATAATCAATCAATTAACTCGATTTCTGCCGGGTCCATCAAGTCTCTTAGACCTCTGGACAAAAATGTTACGGTACGAAGCCAGCGCATTTCCTTAATAATACATGCGGAAAACCAACAGAATGGCCATCTCAAAATTCAGGATCATTTAACTTTAGAGGCATTCAGCGATAATTATTACCAAAGCAGGGAACTAGGTAACAGTTGGACAGACACACAACAAGTTTAAAGACCTTCGCGGATATTAAACGTAAAGATACAAATGGAATGCAAGATTTGCTAAATTTTTTATTGTAACATATTCAGCATGTACCGTATTGAACAATCAAGAATAAAGGAACATTAGCCATGGGGTACAGTATTTGAGATGTGAAGGTTTACATACGATAGCGATAGACTCTGTTAGAGAGAAGGAACTTTTAATCCTTTTGCGCCAGACAAAATTAGTTTACAAATTCTCATGTAAAGGCCCACATCATTCCAAAAGGATATTTTTATGATGAAATTTTTAGAAGTGAGAGGCATCGTGCTACTGATGAGGCCGAAAGGCCGAAGCACGTGTTAGCATTGCATAAGTGCCGAAGCAGACTTCACGAAAGGCTTGAAATATGCTAGCAAACAAAATTGCTCAATTTTCAGGATGTAGCCGAGCAAACACGCGTTTTGAAGGCCATCCTTGGTGCCAGATACACAGCAATGAACCGAATTGAAAAAAATTATGACCATTACCGAAAATTACACCTTTATTTCAAGTGCTTTATCAAGTCCACGCTCAAATTTCAAAAGACTATTTCATTATTATTTGACCCAACTTATCATGTGTCTGTTAAGGGCTCTTGTATAGCCCGATACACGTGTTTCGTCCTTATAGACTCGTCAGTCGGGCAGAACCCGTCGTCTTTCAATCTTTATCATCAGTTAGTTCTCTCGAAGCCCTACTCTCCCTACAGAGAGTTTTCGAAAACAAACGTTTTACACTCTATTACAAGTAAAATTTTTAGCTAAAACAGAGTGTAGTACACTCGACTGCTCTTTGGCTGGTATTTTTGTCATATTGTACCTTTATTTCGAGTGTTTTATTACCAGCCAAAGAGCAATTAAATGCACAACACTCTATGTTAGGTGAAAAATTCGTCTGACATAGAGTGTAAAACGTTCGTCTTCGATAACTCTTTGTAGAGAGAGTAGGGCTTTCGAGAGAACTGACTAATAAAAAAGATCGAAAGACGACGGGTTCCGCCCGAGTGACGAGTCTGTAAGGGCGAAACACGTGTATCGGGCTGTACAAGAGCCCTTACCAGACCACATGACAAGTTGGCTCAAATAATAATGAAAGGAAGCATTTTCCGTTTGCCTAAATGCAATTCTGCCGAAGCTCTAGCAGCAAATCATTTCCACTTCTAATATATTTTTGCAAATAGTTGCTCAACAATGAAGCTGCCACGAGAAGTCAGTCGCAACTTACTGCTTTGCGTTCAATTGGGGTACATTTTGTGAGACTTGTTGCAAGTCGGTTAGGCCTTCAACGGTGAGCGATACTGTCAACAACTGAACCAATGCAATAAAGCAATTTCACGTCATCCGCGTCGCCAAGTCATTTTGCTTCAAGGCTATGCAAGGTCACACGTTGTCATGAAAACAAGGAAGAAGTTGACCGATTTGGGCTGAGAGCACTTGTAGAATCAGCCGTATTCCAGCCAGATCTGTGTTTCCGCCCGATTTACATCCCTTCAAATCATTGAAGCACTGGTTGGACAAGAAGAATTTTCGAGTCATCAATCATTTGCTTCGAGAATTAACTGGCTGGCTTGCATCGAAGAATAATGAGTTTTATGAGCGTGGAGTTGATTTGCTGCCGCAGCGGCAGATTGAATTCAGGCAGATAGAGAATATTTCAATGAATGCTGATTGATACTTCCGATTACTTGAAAGAATGAATTTGAATTTTTGCATCAAGTTCGGAAACTAACTGCGGACTTGATACATCCCTTTTTTCCTCTGGCATTAGAAAGCTTGCTTCAAGCTTGCTTGCTTAAGTTAGGTTATCTTCAAAAGAAATTCGGAATGAAATATTGAAAAGCTATCAATCGTCGTGTTTTCCTGAAAAAATTTGTCAAGTACTGGTGATATCTACAAAAAGAAAGCAGTTTGATTCTTTGTTTTGTCTAGTTTCCTCTCCAAAGTTGTCTCAAGTGTAGTTGGAAACAAATACACTTTTTTTCAAGAAAAACCCTGAAAGTGATTCTGAGAAAACATGTAAAGAATGCATATCGGTTTCGATGCTGTTACGACATTTCCAGAAAGACAAAAAACTCAGTGCTTCCACAGAGATAGGCAGTTATATGTCAGACAACAATAAATGAAAAATCGATCTCATTCGCTGGACAGGAAATTTCCAAAGGGTTGTTAGTATTCTGTCGAAATCTTCAATGTTTGGCTAGAACTCACGTAATCAGGATTTTTGCAGCGCTCTTGTATAACGCTTCAAAATCCAGAATAAAATTGGGTTTCACACGACCACATGTTTTTTCCCTTATGTCGCTTATATTTCGCTGCACAAATTCCTCTCTTAGGATGCTAATACTCATTCGATAGCACATGTTTCGAAAATCTCATGAAGGTATTTCTTTTTCCAAAGCTCTTTTGATAGCTCTGAAGGAGAAAGGGATTATTTGTGATTTACACCCCGTCGAACAGAGTTCTTTCTCCACACTATTAGTAATCATTCGATGGCGTAAGTTTCGAGTATTCCAATTCAGTGCTTATTTTGTGGGAGTATTGCCAGGACAGCAAATAAGATCAAATTTTTACACTTTCGGTGACCTTGTTCACCGGCTAGTCCAAGGGGTCGGGAGGGGTGGCGGGGCGAGGACTACTGATCGGTACCAGGGCCGCCGAATGCTGAGATGCGATCTGTTGCTCAATCGGAAATTTTTCTCCGCCTCGCCTTGAAAGGAACTCTTAATAAAGCGATTGAAATAGGCACTGCAAAGGTTTGTCCACACGTTGACATGCTTTTCGTGCTTTCAGAGTTGCGCATGATAATGATGAAGGCGAACGGTGATTGAGAAAAACAATTTTATCCGGGATGCTACAGCGTTGCAAAAGGGCGTTTTGAAAAACCAGTCATGTGTGGCTCTAGCCAGGGATTCAAGCTCTCGAATGCCACTAACACTCCTATGCAAAGTTCGTTTCCAGCAAATGAGATCGACTTTTCATTTGTCGTCCTCTAATATATAAGTACCAAAAAATCTACTTTTTCCCAAAAAAAAGTCCTTTGAGGAGAGTCGAAACAACTACTGCTCTGCTCGTGTGACACGGCTCTAGGTAGGAAATACAGAGGTTAATAAAATACTAGAACAGGATGAACATGATTTGAGGTGTAGATAGGCCTAGAAGATGAGTGAACGCTTTTGCCATTCGCTTCCACTTCCTCCTCAGACAAGAAGCGTGCACGCACGCGCTCTTCATGTGCAGCGCACACATGGTTTTATATATATATATATATATATATATATATATATATATGTATATTTGTTTATTTATTTATTCATATGCATATAATGCATATATATGTATATATTGTGCCTGCACTGGCTTTGTACCTTCCCTGAAACGAAGTGCCATAGTCGCTTCTGAAAAAAAAACCGGCGCCTGCTGTACTCTTGCTAGGAGAAGGTGAAAAAAAAGATTTATTAGTTGTGCGACGGGGCTTTAAAAAATCGGAGACAGTGTTTGTTTGATTTACTTTGCAATTGAATAACTCACTCGCACTACAGGTAATGAAAAATCAAGAAAAACAGTTGTGTAAACGGGTGAAAATTTGAGCGGCAAATATTGAGAAGAATAGGAAATATACGAACAAGCTCTGTATAGGACTGGACGCAAATTCATATATTGACTGCTCTCGTAAAAAAAATTTGTGGCCTAACATTCCGTGCTCCAACAGCAAGCAACATTCAAGTAACTAATCAAACGGTCGTTCAGGAGTGCTTCACGTTGGTTCGTAGCTCTTGAGTAATCGATGGATTACTACAGTGCGATTCCTTGTCACGTTCTTTTTGTTTGTATTAAACTCTGATCCTTGTACTCTTTGTAGTGATGTAGGCAGATTTATTGTGGAAGAATGTACAGTCAAAAAGGAAGATTGAGATGATTGTCAAAGAAATATTTGATCCCAGTGAAATATAAAAAAGTAATCTCAACGAACATTCTGAATCGAAATATCAATTGATGATAGCTCTGATGAATAGCGTTGAGAGTGGCAGGAGTGTTGAGAGGACTCTAACTACTGCTTTTAGCAGAGCTTATATATGGGCAGAAAATGTATGGTTGAACGCTATTTCTCGCAGCAAATCTGTTTCATATGTGATGAGATATGAATGGGAATATTTTAGCCAAAATCTGACTATTAATCGTGCCTAACAGAATACTATTTCGTACAACCAATATGATTTATCTGCAATTGGATGTACATGGAATGGTTACCAGCAAACGTTTTGCTAAGAATAGTTAAGACATAGGAATGTTGTAGGCTACATTATATGGACTAAATTCTGTACATCCACAGGCACTCGACACAAACCAAGTTCAATTCAACTAACTTTTGGGCCTCTGGAAAAAGCTATTCAGCTGCTTTTGGTGGCGGCGTAGAATAGTGACACCTTAATTTTCTTAGCTATACAGCCATGCCGCGTTCTGCGACCGTTGTTGCCCGCTTATGGAAGCTGTAGATAGTTACGTTGAACACTTTAATTCTTCTCGATCAAATACGTGCTTAAATAAGGCTGCAGTCAACGATGCTATCAGTGCACCACTGTGGTCACCACCAACACTCGACTTGTCGATGCCCCTTTGATGGCGCTTTGTGGCGGTGGCCTTGCTCGGATCCGTGAGCCGCTTACGGTCTCGCTTATTGTCTTGTTATGCACCGTGTGCTTGTTCAAGTACATCGCGCTCCAGTCGTTTTCTTGTTTTTCCGTTCCCTAATATTACTCAAAGTTTTTAACGCACACTATCGTCAATGTATGCAAATTTACGTTATAACAATCTCCACCCATCTACAGACTTTAAACGAACACAAATTGCCGACAGTAAATGACGAGAAAGTGCCCAGTAATCAGTTCAGTGGTCTTCGTTGTTAAAATGGCGACTCTTGCTAGGATCGGATCTAGAACAAACCACAGTGATTTGTATTTGTGACTATTTGTTTCGGACAAGTCAGCAATCGGCTGAGCTTAAGAACATTTTTATGATCAACACCGAAATCGACTATTTTTCGAAGAAAAATCACCTCATTCTTTTTTACCTCGGTTCATTAATCTGTGGGCGACACCAGAGTAGACGTTCAAAATGCAGGTTTGTTTAACTACACTTCGGGAGTTGAGCATTTTTGTCTTTACATTCTTGAATTATCATCTCAGAAACATTCTAATGGTGGTGGCCTTTGCCTGCCAACTTGGGAAATAGTTCTGACGAGTGAAAAATGATAAGGAGTTTTCCTCTATTGAGCGGAATTTAACGTAGAGCCCATATGTACTTCACATCTCAACTGCCGTGCTACATGATCTGTTTTTTTTTATCTTGCTTAATCAATATGCGCACCATCTGATTGTTCGAGATTCAAGCTATTAATTGATTATTGGAATGCGAGGACTTGATGCCAATATTGCGAAATCCACCCACATACCGGTCCGAGGTATGCGTGCTGTGTGCGAAATGCAATGTTAATTTCAGTGTTATAGTACAACAGGTTTTTTTTTTTTTACCAAACCACAATCATTATTAAATTCGACAAACTTTGTGTCATCGAGTAATTACCGAGATTTTTTTTTGAAAAGCCTTGAACAAATACATTACAGCTCATATCGATGACTAGCGTTTCAGCATCTCGCCTTCTTTAGAGCCTAAGAGAGCTAAATTGACGCTCAATGCACATAAAAGAACACTTTCACAACTGAATAAGATGAAACCTGAGCGAAAACGTGAAAGTTAAGTTGTGTAGTAACCACCTTCAAGTAGATGGTAACCGCATTCTGCTGATCTGTGGTCTACTAGTCAATATTTAGAAATGCACCATGTTGCGTGGGCGAGGAATGTGCTTGTCTCGTATCCACAAAAATCGATTGAACATGTGACGTGAAATCACGAGTGATGAAGACGCATTCATCTTTTCAATTCATTTTTGGTTTTTTGCTATAAATCCAAAATGCTTCGAGAATTCTTCGCGCTAAGATTGTTCGTTCCTGTGCGAGGATGGATATTTCTACTCGTCATGCATCTGTACCATATACGTACCTAGTGGTGTCATCATACCACTTTCATCCCTGCTGTCTAGGCGTTCTTCCATACAAGTATAGAACGAAGGGCCCTCGCGTTTCGCCTATATATTCGCCGTCGAGCGTTTTGTAAGGGGTCAGGTAAAACAATGCTCACGCAATCACTATGTCTATCGCTAGGACGCCTTACGTATTCTTTTTTTTACGTAGACAAGTGTATAAGCGGTTGCGAACTATTTGACATCTTGCAGTATACGATGGTATTTCAATAACTGTTGCCGCTTTCTTCAAGTCTGCTTTTTGAAAACAACGTATTATAGCTATTTCGTTTGAAGAGGAAGGGAGAATTAAGCGGGCCTTGCTTTTGTTAGAATTATCGTTTAGGGGCGCGTTATTATCTTTAAACCTATGCTGGGGAACTACAATTTCGTGGTCATTGAAAATGGCTGTATCCTGAGCCAGCTTTGAGATTGCAGACCTGTGCTCCATTTCAGTGCATACACCAGCAGTTGTACGGAACCTGTTTTCAACAACGGATGGACAAGGTTACCAACTGAGGTATACGATCGTTTGAAGGATTTTCTCTCTGGACAAAACATTGTCGATACTAGCATTCCTTGTCGTTTCTGCACGCATAAGAATTTTACTTCACAATACAATATGCAAATGTAAATGAAAACTCATAATAGGACAAAGAGATAGACGTTCTCTTGGCACTTTATTGATCTGACTACATAGCTTTTTTTTACTACGCATATCCTAATACTTATAGCATGTATTTCGATATTTCAACTTCTTTTTGAAGCCATAGAATACTGGTTGAACACATCTCCTTGCAGTTTCAAAGATAGACTGGTTGTGATGTTCCATAGAGCGTCCGTTGTTGACTTCCGGAGAGTGTTGGAGACGCGTACAGCCCTCGCGTGCCGCGATGAACATTACAACCACTCGGTCACGACGCCGCAGACGTTCTTTACAAGTCATACTACAGCCTTTGTGACATACTCGAAATTAAATGGTGAACAATTCATCACCGAGTGCACTCAAGCACTGAAGAGCAGCCTCGCATGATATTCCTCTATAAGAGTTACACGTATCCTACAAAACGCACTGAAATGCTCACGGTATGATCTCGCTCAACGGGAAAGGAAAGCGCTTTCGTTCAAGTTCGACATGTTAATACTATACTTATTTACGAAAACAAAGGTATTAGCAGATGTGCGTTGCGTCATCCTTATACTGCTTGATAAAGTCACATACCTTTCCTTCGAGTGCTTTATTAAGACCACGCTCAAATTTCAATAGATCCTTTCATTGTTATTTGAGCCAACATGTCATGTGGTCTGGTAAAGGCTCTTGTACAGCCCGAGACACGTGTTTCCTCCTTACAGACTCATCAGCCGGGCAGAACCCGTCGTCTGTCGATCTTTTCATAGTCAGTTCTCTCGGGAGCGTCACACTCCTTATATATAGTTATCGACGACCTACGCAGACCACATGACATGTTGGCTCAAATAATAATGAAAGGATCTATTAGAATTTGAGCGTGGTCTTAATAAAGCACTCGCAGGAAAGGTATAATATGATAAAATACCAGCCAGCTAGCAATCGAGTGCGAAAGCACTCTGTGTTAGGTGAATGTTTCACCTGACATAGAGTGTAAAGCGTAGGTCGTCGATAACTATATATAAGGAGTGTGACGCTCCCGAGAGAACTGACTATGAAAAGATCGACAGACGACGGGTTCTGCCCGGCTGATGAGTCTGTAAGGACGAAACACGTGTCTCGGGCTGTACAAGAGCCTTTACCAGACCACATGACATGTTGGCTCAGATAATAATGAAAGTCACATACGTTGAGTATCGCTCAGACATTAATCAACGCCGCAAAATCTACCCTCCACTCTTTTATATTTTAAGTGCTCTGGTCGGATTGTCAATAGGTGAGTGTATTCATCAAAACGACTAGTTAGAAATCATTCGTGGGCATTTATTGTGGATGTAGGCTCTGCAGTTGGCTATAAATGTGAATACTAACTAGTAGTTCCATTATAAGACTCAGCCTAATTTTTGTAAATCTTTTCAAGTGAAACAACCTCTGACTGTAGTTGGTCTTTCAGTTTCTATTTCAGAATAAATGAACTAGAGTGCTTCAAGTTTTTGTTTCACTTCAAATTTACAAAAATGCGCAATTAATTTATTTTTGGAATCCTCACAAAAAACAGCGGTTGTTTTATTTATACACTCATTTGATATCTTCCCATTCACTTTATTGACCAATGCCAGTAATTTGAGCAACGGACACGTGGACGATTCACCAACATCGGCTGACCTTTTTCTTCCAACTGACTCAGAACCATGTGAGTGTTGTTACAATCACCAAAACCTTCCAACAAAAAAAAATTACCAGAACAGTTTTTCAAAATTACAAAACTCTTGTAGGCCCAATTATTCAATTTTCTATTTTCTGATTGCTAAAATTGCTCAAATGCTGGAAAAAAACTGCCAGAATTAGATTTCACTCCATAATAGAGCTTAGAAATTTTTAGCCAGTGTTTTCTATCTAAAAATGTATCAGGTGTCGAAAATTGCCTAATTTCACAATTGTCTTGCTACAAGACGCGTCTAATTTTTTACGTGTAGTAATAACTGCTCCTGAGCACATCCTTAAGCTCGTGTATTTTTCCCATTAGCTGCTTGAATTTCTGAAAAGAGATTTTAGTCATGACATATGTAGACATGCGATGGTTCTTCAATACACATATTGCTCAGGACATCTGCTAAGTCAAAACATATGCAGTGCTCAACAATATGAAGCGAACCGGTTGAATCGCCAGTGGAGTAGTGGCAGAATTGCTAGTCAATGATATAAGGCTCTTATTTTATTCCTCCTCGTATAAAGCAAATCTTTCATCAAGGGCTTACGGTGATGAGCTCGAAATGCCTAAGAAAGCTCTTCAAAAATTTGGGAAGAACCTTCTCGACAACTCGATAAGTGCTGAACAATACTTTTCACAAAGACAAAACCTTCAAGCAGAATCCCAAAGTTGAGGGAACTTATGGACGACGCATACAAGAAAACACATAGAATGGATGGCAATAAGTCAAATTTGCACGAGTTGCATATCTCCTTTCAAATCGGTTGTTCGGAGGTCACCGCTGTGATGTAACCCTTTGTGAAAAAAACCATCGGTCACCACTGACTATCTCGAAAAAGTAATCAAGCGTTCTGAGAATACGAAGTTGTCAAAATGACAGTCATCGAATTCGAATAAGATATAACCATTCTAAGCAAAGCCGGAGGTCAGTTTTTGAGTAGAATGCAAGGTGTTCCAAGATTTCTTTAAACATGATGAGTCTCGCAAAATAAAGGGAAACTTTGACAGTTCATAGAAAAAAAGTGATCGTAAATTAACTAAGCACGCGATGATATTAGAAAGCAACCACTCATTCTTCCATGATCCACTGTTATATCGATCTCCCAGGTTTTCGTGGTGCTATATCTCGACTGAAAAAAATGGATAGGTGACAACGTATATGGAATAAGAGCAGAGTCGGTTATTGCTACATTAGCAAGACACGCAAACTCGAACTAATGAATATGTCTTTCTTGCGAGTAACTTCGGCTAATGAACTGCACACAGAAGCTTTAATTTTAACACTTTCATGAGCAATAAACGCTGACATTGAGCTGCTCATACAGTGACTTGAACGGAAGCGGTTAAAACCACACTCGGTCCCCAGTGCGGAACATATTCGCCATTTGCCGTGACAAACCTCTTGTTTCCTCTGAAGCACCATTCCCGCCGAGCACGCTCTGCGTCCGGATATTTTCCAAATTCATTTTCACTGTACTATTTAGGGATTAAAATCCATATAGGTAGTTTTGCATTGTTGACTGAATATTTCCGATCGGTCACTCCAAATGCTCAAGTGTCGGAAAGATTGCTGCTCGGAACTTGCTTCTGGTAAGACATTGACGTATGTCGATAACGTGAAAATTGTGGCAACCAGAGCGTCCAGATCAGCGACAAGATGTTTTTTTGGAAAATTTTCCAAGAAACCGTTGAAATAAATAGATAGATTTTAGTACACTATGATTGACCATCATGATGCATCTGCCACTCTACGTTCCATTTCTACCGAGTGAGAATCTGATGTTTGATAGCCAGGTGGTGATCACCATCAAAGTTTCAAAACCAGTTCGAAAAATCGTTTTGAGCATGAAAGACATCACAGTGGCACCGCTGGAATGCAAAGTAATTACAGTAGGATGCATGTGATAATAGATGGAAACAGCTGCGTATAAAGTTAGGTTCCCTTCCGTTATCCGGGAGCAAATGAGTGTTCATCGCTATTCACTTTACAAGAACTCTTCACAAGAGTGTTAATAAGCATTCAAAAGGTCTGATCTCTGGCTAGCGTAGTACGTGGTCGGTTCTCCGACACGCCCGTTATCATACTGTAAAATTTATAATAAACTATCATTGACACGATCATGCGTTTTTTTTTATCCACTTAGATTTCCCGCTTATGATTAGCTGAACAAAACCCCTTCACTAAATTGCTAGCATTCATTCTAGCACAAGTCTCGAAGAACTCAAAAATGTTTTTGCCTATTGACAAAGCTCTTTTCATAGCACTGTAGAAAAAGGGAAAGATTTTTGTTTATTACTTTACCTGGGAAAGCTCTTCCTTTAGACTGTAAGTAATCTTTCGATAGCATAAGTTTCATTGATTACCACTTTGTGCTTAATTTCTCTAAAGACCGTTACACTGCACTGTAGCAGGGAAATAGCACTAAGTTTCACATATCGGCATGACTGTTTAGCAGCTAATTCATGGGTTGCGGGGCGTGACTAGCGATCCCTGGCCTGACGTGTTAGATGTGTGGAGAGCATCGTGGCTACACAGTTGAAAATTTTTTTCTGCTTTTTGAAAGAAGCATTAGATAAAACGATTCACACGGATGCCACGGAATTTACTCTGCACCTTCATATGCTTTTCATTCTCCCAGCATACTATACGCTTGGTAAAAATGACGCTGCGCGACGGGTGTGAAATTTAGTTTTATTTTATATGCTACAGCTCTGTAAAAGAGTATTTTCGGAAATCAGCTACATAGCGCTGTAGCCAGAGATTCAAGATTCTGCATGATTACTAGCATTCGTATGGAAACTTTTTCTCCAGCAAGAGGGGTCGTTTCTTCCCTTGTTCCCATCTAACGAAAATAAACCGATAGGTGAATTTTGCGCTGCATTATCAATTTATTCCCTATCTGCACACCATTAGTAGAGAATACGGTGCATTTTGGAAGGAGATTTCATTGAAAAGTATATTTCATGCCATTCTTCAAATTTTTAGTTTTTTACGAAGACAGAGTGTTAGTCTCCTAATTTATATGTTTGCTCCTCCAACTGATATTTCTCAAAAGCAACAGAAAACTTTTTGTGAAAAGATGCACATATTAATGCTCTCTAATTTGGGCAGGAAATTTCAATTAGAAATGGAGCAAAGACTAGAAAATGATTCATTTCCTTGGAAAAATCAAGCTGCTAAAACTGAGCAGGTGCATGAAAATGAAACACCTGAGAAAATCAGTTTCGTATTAACACAATCTCAGAAAAAGAAGGAGCAAGTTAAACTAGAACTAGGTGGAGTACATACCGGTCTACTGTAATAAAGCAGTAAGAGTCAAGCATCCGGTGTTAATCCAATCTTCAATATTAGACTTCGTTTTTGGCATGTAGATATTATTGAATGCATATGTGGACTTTACAATGAGCTGCAAAAGCTCTAGTATGCATCGAAAAAAGTAGTGAACTATCCCATTAATATCAAGGTTAGTAGACAGTCAGTCCTTGTAATTACATGAAATTACTTTTCATTGTACTCCTTGACTAGTTTGGCATTTAAATGACCTAGACCTCGAAGAGACTCTATATGCCTCTGGTACAAAAATGAAACAAAAACCAAATGGGCCTTACAGATCGCCTACAACATTTGCGATACACTTGCCCTTACTTTCTTTCCTACTATGTCTTTCTGAGGCAAAGGCTTTTCGCTAAAAAAAGTATTGTTTTTTTTTACTTTGCAGCTCATTGGCTCCTCTTATAATTCGCTCTAAATTTTTAGAAAGAATCTTCTGTATGAGTCATTCGTCATTAATGAAAACAATTTTTGTTTACGTTCAATATCTCTTCCAGAGTTCTTCTACAGTCGCTTACACTTTCCATTTACAGGACACAAAAGTAGGTTTGATCAGCGATACACTTCGTGGATTGCATTAGCCCACTTATAAACTAACGGATGGAAGAACGAAGTCGGCTTTCCATACTACTTAGGAATATAAAATGCTCTTATTCACCATTTATACGATGCAATGATTGGTCATTAAGCAGTCAAGGTTGTCAGGAAAAGCAGAAAATAATTTCAAATGGTGAATGCAGAAGCTAAGAGTGCTGGATACACAATTACTAGGTTTGTATATAGCTGTATTTAGAGGTCCCTTACAAGGCACACGCGACCATTGATTTGATTGCGTGTTCAGGGATCACGAAGTCCTCCATCTCTCCGACGCTGCAAATTGGCATCAGTCTTTTCTTAGAGGAAGAATGAGCCTTAATGAGCAGGTAAGATATTAAAAGTTTTGTGTTTATCAAATATGCATCCATCTTTATTTAAGCAATGCCTGATGAAATTGAATAGACCTCACATCTTTCAGGAATTCAGACACGTTTGACAAGTCACCCTTTACACTTCAAAATGAAAGTGGCTGCAGTCGTGACAGCGAGTGTGATTTTAGGTGTGACTATTTTAACTAATACTTATAAAATTCTTCTTTTATTTGATCATTGATATTTTTCAAAAAAAACTTCGTCCACATTCTCACTTCTCCTTCTCCATTTGCTCTCTTTCGTCTTTCCCATGAATTCATGTCTTCATTTTTTTTTCTAGTAATGCAGCTGTTACCCACTTCGAGCCCGTCTGTGCTCGTCGAATGGTACTGGGCCGCATTGTATGTATTTGTTTTTGGAAAAGTAGCTTTTGAACTTTGATCTTTAGTCTTTGCTTTATGCTTTAGCTGTCGTTGTAAAGAGCTCTTTCTCTGGACTATTAACAATCATCCATAGCGTAATGTTACCCAATCCTACGCCTTATTTTATTCAAATATGGTTCATCAAAGAAAACAAAATCGAGTTTTGCATTTTCAGCAAGTTGTTTACTATCTATTCGACAAGGCGACGGCCGTGGCAAGGAAACGGGGGGCGGGGAGGGGGATAGCAGGAGGAGGGGCGAGACGGGACGATCGAAATATTGTTATTCAATTGGGAATTTTCTCCTCACTTTGTAGGGAACTCCAGATAAAACGATCATTTGAGATGCTACAGTTGCTCTGCAGACATCGATATGATTTTCGGCTTCCAGCGAATTATAACGCGCCGTAAAAATAGCGAGTGTGAAAAAAACCTATTCTGGTACTACTAAATTAGAAAGAAGTGTTCGAAGAATCGGCAGCACGGACATGAAGCCGGAGATCCAAGCTTTCGAATGATCACTAAACTCCTATGAGAAGTTGCTTTCGAGCGATTAAGATCGGCTTAAACTTTTTCGCCGTCTAACTGAACTGTACCAGAATACGTTCTTGTCCGCAACCATGTGGTTTACTCGTTAAAACATAAGAAGCTTCTCAAACCACTTGCAGAAATCTCTTATGTGATGTTTTAACATCAGATCATCATAGTGTCTCCTTGGAACCTAAATTTTACCACTTTAGAAGGACGTAACGCACATCAATGCCAATACTCTCGCGTAGTGTCGCAACCGTGTATCACATATGATACACTCGGAAGCCAAAGAGTTAACACAGTAGTAGGTCACCACGTAGACCAGACATGTATTCTGCACTCTAACAATGTTTGATAAAGTTGACGCATACTAGTTCGTTTAGAGCTTAAGTGATGCCGAATGCCCTATTATGGAGGGATAGTAGCAAAAAAATCTGTCGCTTTATGCAGGATTCGAGTGCTTTTGGATCCACATCCTGCCAGCTTTTGAGTGGTAGTTTAATTTTCTTCCCTTCTCAAATTTCCATTTGATTCGAAAGGCATCATTTTTTGTGCTAATATGCTTTATCTTAATCATTCATCTGGTGCTACAAATTATGTGAAAGTGAATCCTTGCGTTATTTGATGGGTTATATTCATAAGAAAAAGATTGATCCATTTGAAGATGTGCCATCTATAAGCTACTGGTTATTTTTAGAGCACCATTTACCATACGAGTCATTTATTGTATAGCTTACCAGTTTCGTAGAGTACCAAGCCCTTCAGCTTTCCTTGGACAGCATTGGTATCGTGCCCTAATAGGGTCATTGTACACTTGAGTGCATTCAATTATCCCTACAGTCTACACGTGGGGTAAAACGCAGTCCACAAGCGGCATCGAAAAGTCATCATCAAACGATTCATTGCTTCTCTAATGGTACAGTTCTAGTTTCTCTCGGCAACGTTACTTACTTCTTCATCGACATTACTTCAGTGATCAAAGGGTAGCCAAACCGTCACCTTTTTACACTTAGCCTTGCTCTTATTCTTTCTAAATTCTCAAAGATCGACCGTTACTCTCCGGAAAAACCGGACGAGAAAGGAAACTATTTTGATATATCGAAAAGCGCCCGTAAGTTATCATTTGAGTCTAATACGCACCAGTCACCTCTACGTGCTCCGAATGGAGTCGAATGCATGGGGTTTCCCTGAAAGGTTGCTGAAAGTGCTTTATCATTTATAAAATTAAGATTCTTACTCTTTCACAAAGGACTATGAAATTTATTCGCACTTTATGGCTCGAATAACTAGTAGCATAAGTGCAAAGAACAAGTAATGATAATGTTGCACTTCTATCTAGACTCATTTTCTGTTACTGTACAACAGAAAATAATAGGCTGTGTAAAAATTCGGACCATTTTGGCTCTTTATTATAATTTTTGCAATGATATTACATGATTTTACTATCATTCAATTGCGCATTTTCTCATGAACATTTTGCTATGTATTATACTTACATTTGCTCCAAGATGCAGGCGTCTCTAAAACAAATTCTTCGCTTGTTACTCATCCACAAATGGCACTTAGGGGGAAATGCTGATGAAGCGGAGCGTAAGATCAGCGGAGCTTGGGGTGATACGGTTCCAAAATCAACGACTTAGAAGTGGTTTGCGAAGTTTGAAGCCGGGTACAATAGCCTGGAGGATCAGTCGCACTCGGGTCATGAGTAGCAAACGAATTTGTTCTTGAGACAGCACCATCTCAAGGCAAGTGTAGGTAAGTTGTATGCTGAAATGTTCGCAAGAAAATGTGTAATTGAATGACATAAAATCTGTGCACTTTCATTGCTAAAATTATATTAAGGAAGCGAAAGGGCACGAACTTCTTACAAAACGTACTAGTAAGTGAGGGAGGATCACAGTCACACAAGAATATTCGAATACAGCAGTATTCAGCATTTGAGAAAACTGCTATGGGTACTGCACGATCTTGGTGGTTAATATGTGTTACAACACGGCGTATGATGATAAAAAGATCATTTTTTAAGAAAAAATCTTCAGTAAAGAATACTGAAATAAAGCAAGAAAATCATAGCATCACGAAGAGACTATCTTGCCACCTACAATCCTACTCTGAACAGTATATGCTGTATAATCATCATTTATTTAGTAAATATATGGGTCCTAGCAGGTGATGAGATGAGATGAAGTGTGAACATCACAAAAAAATAATGTTATTAGATATGTTCTTACAAGTGTAACGGAGAGATGGCTAAGTACAATGCATGCGTATCGATTGTTACCGGGGAATTCATTATTTACAATCGAAGTCTGAGGAATATAATGATAGCAAGCACTAATTTTTACGACATGATGATGAAAATTGAGCACTTGAATGAACCGTAGTCAACAGAGAAGTGTTAACGTCTACTGATCTGATTTTCGAAAAACACTGCAAGTTTCCGGAAGTGTTTCTTGATCCAATCTAGTTTCTCTTCAGCTCTCTCGATAACTTTATCAAATTCACCAAATTCATCAGCATGTAGACCATTCCGCCGTAAATGTTTCAACTGTAAGCAGCTCATTCAGAGTTCGGCCAATCTCACCGAATTTTGGCTTCTCTTCCACTTTGACATTGAAAATATTGAGAAGAAAACGAAAATTCTGCAAAAGTTGAGCTGGACCGTATTTAAGCGGTTGCTGTGCGGATTACGATCAAAATGAGACCTCAGCGTAAGATTTCAAGCTTCATATATTCCACAGCAGTTAACAACTAGACAATTCAGCACGTGCATTTATCTGCTTTTTCAACTTTTCACTGCAACACTTTTATAGATCTGCGCCAAAATTAAGTGCATTATTTATAGAATTATTTTAGTATTCTTTCTCATTTTGGCGTATCCTGATCTAAAACCTTTTCTGGTCAAAGGATTATGCAACCTGTTCTAATTGTCGCTCAGATCGGATTCCTGTCGAACATGTTGAAATAACACCTGCCATAATGTTGTGCTCGGTAGATAAACTGAAATTAGATTTACATACTATGGAGGACTTATCAAAGCAGTTGATATAGTGAAGAAAATAGTTAACCAATAGGTGATATACACTAAACTTCAGACAGTACATTATTCAGAAACTTGAATAAGTAGTGGAAGCAGATGTTTTGCTACATTTGCATGGTCGCTGGTTTAGCTGCGCATCCTGGGCAAACGAGATTCTTTCTTTCTTTGGAAAAGATAAATGGCAGTGAAAGTGATAAGAGCACTGAGTCTGGGCATTGACTATTTCCATTAAATACTCTGTAAACCGGCTACGCATTCATCGCCATTGAAATGCTAAGGATGTAACATAATGGTTGATCGTTACATAAAAATATGACGCATGCACTAAACGCAACGAAGGCAGAGTCTGAAAGATACATAACATTCATCATAACTGAAGGTTAAACGGTAGTTTAAGGTATCAAACTGAGATTTATTTCTCTGAAAATTTTTTGTCTTCAGTTCGACACAGTGACCATCATTTATTCCAATCGCTGAATTACACACCAGGCCTTGACCAGCGAAAAAAGCTCGGTCCTGAAAGGGTCAAGGAAAAGCCCGTACCGTTGTGAGACTGAAGAGGCTGCCGGTCTGCTGTCGTCGATTCAGTGCATGATGTATCTTTAGAAATGACTAACGTTGAAGACGTTATGAATTAAGCTTTTAACCAAGAGTATTCACTTCGGAGTTTACCGAAAATTTCATCCTTATGAGAATTTTGCACCCCTTTACATGAAGTTCATCTATTTAAGAAGTTGGATTTCATAGGATTTTCTTCTTATCCTCTTTGTCAATTGAGCCAATTCAATGAGTTTGACATAAACAAATATAATCGACTATTGTTCCGATGCTTTCGTCTTTTTCAGAGCCAATTAACCCGAGTCAGTGCTCAAAAGTCGTTCGCTCTCGCTGTGATTATCGCTTTCGTTCTCGTTCAAGTCGGACTTTTTTTTTTGGAAGAGCACAGCTCTTATAGGAACAGCGCCAGCATTGCTTTTTTTGTACGAGGCGGTTGTTGATTATAGTAATCATCCAATGATATTATTTGCATTTCGTTGGGCAATTTATTGTGTAGAAACTGGTGCAATTATTGGCTGGCAAAAGCTCCAGAATAATTCGATAACCGACATTCCTTCAACTGTGGATTTACTAATCAATCAGTCGTCTTTGTTAATTGTGCTAGCTCTACAGAACTGCTGAAAATACGATTTCATTCGGCGATGTCTCGACGCTTTTTGAAAACGAAAGCGAAGATCACAGCGAGGACGAACGACTGTGGAGCATCTACTCGGAGTAATCGGCTCTGAGCGAGACAAAACGCATCAAAAGGTTACACAAACAAATTTGTTTTGAAGCAACTCCGTGAAACTGACTCAGTCAACAAACTAGATATAATTGATCAGTAATCCGAAGTCAAAGGAAAGTCGATTTTCTTATTCTACTATTAAGTTATTCTACTGATTATTCTAAGTCTATGAGTGTAAAGTTTAATCAAAAGGCTAAGTACAAAGAATTTTTCCCGCATTTTCCACCAACCTATCATATATATCGTGCCATCTTTCCTCTAGAAAATTCAGCATAAACTCTTGCCCGATGGGATTGTTGGAAACGGACCGAAACACTAAAACGACGTCCTGAAGACGGATTACGGACGTGTTTCGGTCTAACGCCAGTAGAAGCAGCCTAAATGAGACTATGTTGCAACAATTGTTCTCGAAACTATTTTTCTAGTATTACTTTTCGAAGCACAAAATGTCCACAGTCTTTTCGGGCCATTATATTTTGTAAAAACAAAGGTTTTTAAAGGAAGCTCACTCTTTTAGAGATGTGATATCGTTATGGCAACCAAGCGCTCTTAGAAGATGACCACTTTCTAGCTGCACATTTTCGGATCGATAAAGTTCCATCACCTGATTCAAAATAGGTTCAAAAAAGTCAATAGTAACGTAAGAAATCTTATGAGAAGATTGCCTTCTCCAAAGACAAAACCTAGTTCAATGATAGTACTTTTTCAGAAGTACATAACCCTCTCATTCAAAAAACCTTGTAAAGCTTAATAAAATTATGGGAAAGAATGAACTTTCAAGGAATCCAGCTAATTTGATTTTCAAGCGTGTAAGCAGAACACTGCTGGAGAGAAAATGTGCGTCATACAGAAACCGTAACAGATTTTGAGCATTAATTATTCAAAATAAATTACAGGGTGAGTAAAATATTCTGTATTTTCAGACATTTCAACAGTAAAAAAAATACCGCATAAATAAATGAAATCATTTAACTGAAATAATAATCACGTTTATTGAATCAACTGTTACAGTAATAAGCAAAAAATTTCATAACTCGCAACATTGCCTCTTTCGGAGATCTACGAAATCGCTTGCGAAAATTTGCAACGATGCTCGCACACGTTTTCACCAAAAGTTCATCCCAAGCGCGTATTAAAGCCGTTGCGCGTCTATGCTAATGTAGCGAGTAGTTGAGACTTTTTTCTTCAGTAGGGACCACACGAAGTAATCCACTGCCTTGAAATTCAGCGAGTTTGACGATCAAATGTCTTCGCCTCAAAAGCCTGAAAACAGCTTTTGACAAATGGCAATTGTTGGGAGGGCCGAATGCGCAGAAGCCCAAGCCTGCTGAAGCGTATGTCCGTCGACGCCAAAGTGTTGAGTGCTTCAAGGCTCCATTATGCTCGGTAAAACTTGCCCCTGATAGGGGGAAGCGCTGATTTTGACCTTTCCGTTGATAAAGACTAACGGTGTCTTTCCGGTGGACGAATTACCGACCCAGACTGACACAGCGGCTGGGAGATGATTGCGGCCCGTGGTTCTCGCAACTACGAATTCCGCTGCTCTTCCTGGAAAATTGACGTCGATTCTGGCTATTGTGCAGTGGTTTGACTGTGAATATTTTCTCATCTTGTGGAAGCATGTGTGTGTGAACGAACACCGTTGAAAATTCCGCAGACGACTTTGTAAATGTGTAGGAGCCAAAGGAGTTGTTGTAATTGTTGATTCAATAAACGTAACTATTTCTTTGATTAACATTTAGTTATGCAGTATTTTTACTGGTGAAATATCTGAGAAAATTTACACAATTTTTTATGCATCCTGCATTTGGAAAAAAATTAGTCGTAATTAAAGTAAAATCAATTGAACGATTTCTGATCACAGTGATGCTCTTGGACCGCACCAACGTCAGAATTACCTTTTCAAAAGCGACATCACCACCTTCCTGCACGCCATAGCAGTAGGTATTGGCTCGTAATGGGGCAGCGACGCTAAACATGGAAAATTGAGTAATACCGAAAAAATAGATAATGGGTGAAATGCGGGTTCAACTCCCATCTAAGGTCAAATTTTTCCTTACTGCCCAATTGTCCCAGGCGTATATCTAAGATACTGATTGCCCTTGGATTATTTCAAGAATCACTACCATATCAAAAGAAATTTCTCACTTAATAGGAATTTTTAGTACTCCCACCATTGCACTGAAATTCGAATAGTAAATGTGTCGTATCTTCCACAGTTTTTTGTCTCAATATATGCTCACTATAGTGCCAAAACTTAGCCCTTTATTTGGCTAAATTCTAGTTGCCTGAAGATATCGGGTGAAGCACAGGAGCACACAGCACAGCACAGTAGTTAATAGTGCCTTACACTGCACACACGTCTGTTTCACTGATTGAACTGCATTACGGGTCAACGAAATCTTTCCTTTTCCTAGAACTGATGAACTAATAGCAGACTTCGCTGAATCAAGCTCCCTCTGGCACGTGAAAGCTGAGAACTGCACATATGAAACTTGTGAATGACATTTGGCATGTCCATTGAAGCCAAAGGTCTTCATGGGCGATAGGTGTTAAATAATGGACATCATGAGCGAACTGTAATGTTTTGCACCATTTAAGGATCACATTTCAGGATAAGAAATTCAATTACCTCACACAATGACTTGCAACATCATCTTTTTGGCATTTTTTCATCACCTCTTCATCGAACAACATCGCGAACTTCTTCTTGCACTCACGTGATCCGAATGAACAATATGCATTGACGATATCTATGTCACGGTTCCTGGATTTTATGATAGTATTCATTTTGTATTCATGAGTAAAATTATACTAGCTTAGAAGAAATTCTGTTACGACCGTCACCAATTTTACAATCAAGTCATTCAGGTATTTACACGAGGCTGTCGATGCTATCTTAGCTACCGTCTACTGCTCTCTAGTTTTGCCATAATAATATATCGATCGCATTACTTTCTCATGACTGTTGTTTCAACAAGGAAGTTATGAGATCTTCTCATAAGTTTGACACCAGAGCAATAAGGAATTATTAGTCAAAAGTAATTAGAACTGTATATGGCATTATACAAAGATTGCGCCATTAGTGTGAATACACATTCCTGCGATCTCTCAAGCAACAAATCAATACCGCACTTACAGATCTTGTTATTTTTAGATTCAAAAAAATTAGTAAATACTTAACGCAAATGATTGATGCCTTGGAGATTCTGCTTTCTCAGAAAGTGCTCCAGCGACCGGAAGAGGAGATAGCCAGGAGACGACAAGTCAGGACTATACGACGAATAGTTCAGCAAATAACAACCGACATTGCTCAACTTACCTTTACCATTTTGGCGATACCTTGCACTGCCTTAAAGCAACATGAGATTGCTGTGAGCACAGCATATTGGTTTCTTACCACGTGAAAGTGCGCTATGTGCACGGCACACTGGGTGCCTACCACGATGAAATGTGTTGTGAGCATGGCACACTGGATGCTTACCATGAGGAAATGCGTTGTGAGCACGGCACATTGGATGCCTACCACGAGGAACTGTGTTGTGAGCAAGGCACAATAGATGCTTCCCGCGAGGATAAGTGTTGTCAGGAAGGCACATTAGATGCTTATCACAAGGAACTGTGTTGTGAGCACGGCACACTGGATGCTTACCACGATGAAATGTTTTGTGAGCAAGGCACATTAGATGCTTACAACGAGGAAATGTGTTGTGAGCACGGCACACTGGATGCTTACCACGAGGAATATGTTGTGAGCACGACACACTGGATGCTTACCACGAGAAAAAGTGTTGTGAGAACGGTACGTTGGATGACTACCACATAGAAGTGCGCTGAGAGCACGGAACATTGGCTCATTAAAAGGATAAAATGTGTTGTGAACACGGTACATTGGCTCGTTACCACGATGAAATGTGTTGTGAGCACGGCTCATTGGTTTCTTATCACGTGAAAGTTCGCTGTGAGCACGCCACACTGGATGCTTACCACGATGAAATTTGTTGTGAGCAAGACACATTAGATGCTTACCGCGAGGATCTGTGTTGTGAGCACGGCACATTGAGTGGATGCTTACCATGAGGAAATGCGCTTGTGAGCACGGCACATTGGATGCCTACCAAGAGGAAAAGTGTTGTGAGCACGGCACACTGGATGCTTATCACGATCAAATGTATTCTGAGCAATGCTCATTAGATGTTTACCACGATGAAATTTGTTGTGAGCAAGGCACATTAGATGCTTACCGCGAGGATATGTGTTGTGGGCAAGGCACATTAGATGCTTACCACGAGGAAATATGTTGTGAGCACGGCACACTGGATGCTTACCACGATGAAATGTGTTGTGAGCAAGGCACATTAGATGCTTACCGCGAGGATATGTGTTGTGGGCAAGGCACATTAGATGCTTACCACGAGGAAATATGTTGTGAGCACGGCACACTGGATGCTTACCACGATGAAATGTGTTGTGAGCAAGGCACATTAGATGCTTACCGCGAGGATATGTGTTGTGGGCAAGGCACATTAGATGCTCACCACGAGGAAATATGTTGTGAGCACGGCACACTGGATGCTTACCACGATGAAATGTGTTGTGAGCAAGGCACATTAGATGCTTCCCGCGAGGATATGTGTTGTGAGCAAGGCACATTAGATGCTTATCACAAGGAAATGTGTTGCGAGAACGGTATGTTGGATGATTACCACATAGAAGTGCGTTGAGAGCACGGAACATTGGCTCGTTACCACGATGAAATGTGTTGCGAGAACGGCACACTGGATGCTTACCGCGAGGAACTGTGTTGTGGGCACGGCACACTAGATGTCTACCGCGAGGAAATGTGTTGTGAGAGCGGCACATCGGATGCTTACCACGAGGAAATGTGCTGTGAAAACGGCACATTAGACGCCGAACACGTAGAAGTGTGTTGGGAGCACGGCACATTGGCTCGTTACCACGATGAAATGTGTTTGTGAGCACGGCACATTGGTTTCCTATCACGTGAAAGTTCGCTGTGAGCGCGGCACGTTGGTTGCTTGCCGCGAGGAAATGTGCTGTGAAAACGGCACAATAGATGCTAACACGTGGAAGTGCGTTGAGAGCACGATACATTGGCTCGTTACCACGATGAAATGTGTTGTAAGCACTGCACATTGGTTTCTTATCACGTGAAAGTTCGCTGTGAGCACGGCACATTGGCTCGTTACCAAAATGAAATGTGTTGTGAAGACGGCACTTTGGCTTCTTATCATGTGAAAGTTTGCTGTGAGCACGGCACGTTGGATGCTTACCACGAGGAAATGTGTTCTGAGCACGGCACATTGAATGAATGCTTTCCACAAGGAAATGTGTTGTGAGCACGGCACACTGAATGGATGCTTGCCACAAGGAAAAGTTTTGTGAGTACGGCAGGTTGGATACTTACCTCTTAGAAGTGCGTTGAGATCACGGCACATTAGATGCCTACCACGACGAAATGTGTGGTGAGAACGGCACAGGGGTTTTTCATCACATGAAAGTTCGCTGTGAGCACGGTACATTGAATGCCTGCACGTGTAAGTGCGTTGCAAGCACGGTGCATTGACTGCTTACCACTCTACTACTTCAAGGTATTGACACTTTTCTCTTGTGATAATTATAATAATTTTATTACTACTAGTGCAATCATAACTAGGAATGTTTCGCGTTAATTCCGTTAATCAGTTAATCAAAATAAATTCATTATTCATCTGACATCACATATGTCGCAAAAATGATTAAATGCATATTCGATGTGAATAATGAGTCGGGGGAATTTCGACGTATCGACTAAGTTTATCCCGTTTCTTTTAACAAGACCGGTAACTTTTTCCACTAACCTTACCAAGACATGCCCTCTCCTTTACATTCTTCTTGAATGAGAAAAATTAGTTCTGATATCGACTGCTTTTTACAGACCCGCTCAAAATGATTTAATCTGGTAAGGATATGACATATTTTGAGCCATAGGTCTAGTGCTATATAGGCGCCTATTTCGTCCTATTGGGACTCATCAGTAGCACCCTCCCTCGGTTCCGTCGATTTAATGATTTAATGGTTTGGTTGGTTTTGATTGACATCGATTTGGTTCCGATTTTTAATGACATTGACACATACAAAAAAAAGCAGTCGATATCAGAAGTATAGTTCATTTTAAAAGCCGTAAGCTCGACTGCCGGTCACCACAAAGTCATTTAATACCATCTTCCTACTTTGGGTGCTTAATTTTACTCGGCGTCGGTTCCTTTAGAGGATTATTTCACCTCAAGGGATCGACGGAACCGAGGGAGGGTGCTACTGATGAGTCCCAATAGGACGAAATAGGCGCCTATATAGCACTAGACCTATGGCTCAAAATATGTCATATCCTTATCATATTAAAAAATTAGTTCCTTAAAAGTTTTGGTACTGTAGCGACAGACAGCGAGTTCATTAGCGAGAAGATTTTTAAATTGCCTAGGAACATTATCCAGGATAGGTGCTATAAGCCTAAACTTATTTCTGTTATCTGTCAGGCAGCAAATTAATAGCGCTCTGTGCCGAACTTTCAGGGCTTTCTTTTAGTATCAAATTTGTCTATACTTCTCGCATCATGGCCGCTCGACAGAACCTCCGTCGCAATTTGCTCCTTTACGATTACGAATTGGGACATGGTGCAGAGACCGCTTGCGAAAGTATCAACCGTGAAAACCCTCAAGGAATTGTGTCCAGGCGGACATCGTTTCAGTTCTTTACCTAGTCCCGTGCCGGTGGCACCAACTTGAAGGACCTACTGCGCTCTGATCGTTTACGAAAAGTTGATCTAGATGGTTGTTAAGCAATGAGGAGGATTCCACTTCGACTGTTTCGGAGTTTTGTCGACGTGTTTAGGCCGATGGTATACACTTTGGATAGTGTTGCTAGGAGATTTAGATGAGTTCCGGTTGATAAATTTGGTATTCATTGCTCTTGTGCCAAACCTTATGAGAAGATCTATTGTCATCGAATCAATGGATTTCTTGAAGAATTTGAGCAATTCTTAACTCTGGTGAATACTCAAAATAGAAAATTATCCATTCCATGAAAGTATGTAGAAACTCCCAAGACCGACTGACGATTAAACTCAGAATATATAAAACAATTCAGTATATTCTAGCACAAACGCTAGAAACGAAAGGTATGATACATGAAAACTAGTCAAGAGCAGTGGAGCGTACAAAAATGCTCATTCATTGATTTTTTTCACTTAATGGAACGTGTAAATAGTACGTCTATGCAACTGCGGAGGTTGCAAGGGTGAAACACGTGTACCACACTATATAAGTGCTTACAACAGACCACACTCATTACTCAAAAATAACCCAGCACTGATTTCTTCTAATGAACAGTTGAGAGGTTAGTGAAAACAACATTTTTTGGATAAAATATTGATGCAGTTAATGCAGTAATGCAGTAATACATTAGTAGCACACTGACTGTTTCTGCAAGTCTTGCTTTCTTCAGAGTCGTTAAGTTGTTTTGAGTTTTCCAATGGATCATTGTAACCAGCCGCTTAAGTCTTTCATAGGTGAAACTGTCTTCATTCACTCTTACCTATGGAATAACTTTATTCACACTTTGATCAGTATTAGCTAAGCTAACTGCCTTGAAGCCTGATTTTTTAATTTTTTTTATACCTCCTTTCTATGTGTGACATCTTCATTTTCTAGGAATTCTCTTCAAAGACTTACATTTCAAAGAATAAGCTGTCATTCTTATATTGTTCCGAGATATAGCCGAAGTCAATCTGGTCGTAAATCGTCTTCAGTAAACTTCTAGCATAGCGCTGCAAATCACTTTACATTTCGAAGATCAAAGTATAATGCGGCGTAATGTCATATGCTTATAAGGTGTTTGCTTATACAGAGGTCTCCGTCCTGGAACTCCCTTTGCACGAGTATGTCCTCTTTTCATTAGGCTTATTCATTTGCTAATAGATTGAAGTGATACTGCCAAGAACTGCCACCACGAGTACAACCGAAGTTCTAGCAAGCAATCAACTTTACAAAACTGATTTATTAAGAAATGCTCAAATAACGACATCGCTAGTTGATTTCATTTGAGAAAAAGTTCCTTAGTACATCATGCTTTTGGAGCCATTACTCGTGGGTGCAGATGTTGGGAAACCTATTCTAATCGTCCACCTTTTTTGCGGTGTCTACCATAATTCACCCATGAGTGCTGTCGTAGTCTATTTTCCCAGCACTTTCTGTCCTTATGACATTTGAAACAATTTATAATTATAATTTTTTTCTCCGTTCCGAATCAACTTTTCCGTATATTATCGCACCTAAGGCATCGATAGAATCAGTGCACTCACTTTGGCAGATGTGGACTCCGGCTCGTTGCCAAACCTATCTACAACTTCTTTCAATGAAACGATTGCTTCGGCCCATGGTAGGTATTCCTATGTGAAACGATCTCCATTAACGGAAGATTGGAAGAAAAAAAATCTACGTATAACAAATCCAGTTTATACAATTTTTTTTCAAGCTGTATAAAAAGTTTTTTAATCCGATTTTATCCACATATATTATTTAATGTGTAAACATTAAGGAGTGTTTTCCAAAAAGTAATTGTTTACCTTTTCGTTGGTCAAGTATTCCAATAATTTAACCGCTGTTACATAATCAACACGACCGATCAAAGCAGCAGCAAACACGTCGCTTATTATTGCGTTTCTTGTTCGGGGACTGAACACCTAAAGTTCAAGTGTTCAACGTTATAAATGAGCATCACTTGTATACATACCATCTAGTTACTGTGCTGCACACCCTCTAGCCGACATGAATTTTAATGAAATCATAATAGTGCCTTTACCAATATTTCAACTCATTAAATATCACCGGTGAATGTGCTACGCAGCATCACGAGCAACCAGCTCGCGATTCCTTATGCGAAGGGCTTACAGAAAAAATGATTTTTGGCTGAAATTATGAGTAGTAGGTCAGAGTTGGCTCAAGGTAACTTCGTGATTCAAGTTCCTTTCAAAAACATTGCTCTGCTCAGTACGTCAATTTTGATTACTTTGATTTTCTTAAGTACATCTTTATGTCCTATTCACAAACCTCATGGTTCTCTTTCAACTGCTTGATGATTTTCGACCAACCGGCTAAGTCGTAGTTTTGTCGATAAAAGCCATGGCGATCGGCATTGATGACAATCGGTACAGTAGGTGAAGTAACGGTTAGATTGAGTGGCTCATCAAAAAAAGATCAATAATCAATATAGAATTGAATTAATTAGAGCTAAAAGAAACAGCTTATGGCATTGATCAATTCATGAGGAATGCACCATACATCCAACTTTATTTTTAGCTTCGTTTGAGGTGACTGATTCCATATGTGGACCTTTACAATATTCGCTGTAACCTAACCATAAATCAAGTCAATGCTGTTATCCTCTCAAGCAAGTCTAGTACAAGTTCACGACCCCGGTTAGATGGGAGGCATGGCGAGCCTTGAGAGCAAGATTGAACCATTGACCATTAATTGACCAATCATATGTATCGTGTCGCATCTCTAAATCACTGCGCCACACGGGCTCTCACTGAAGTATTTTTAGCAGGAAATTTTTAGCAAATATGTAAACTGTGTTATGAAAGCTCACCTTTTTTCAGCCATACTAGTCTCTTTTCCTCTTTACCCTCTTGATACCATATAGGCACAGTCCACTTGAATCTGAATCCATATACGGATTAGCTTCAAAACAACAGAAGAATTGGCTAATAGGAAAGCCTACTCATGAACAGGATGACGATATTTCTCCGGCTCCAAGGCTCTTGGATTTTCCTTGTATCGTTTTTGGGTGATTTTCAACGTTGTCGAATTTAAAGTATCTACTGTCACAAGTGGATACCCCATCTGAAAGTGAAACACTTCTAGATGAATACCATATCTACATTACATCTCTGTCAAAGACATCTTATGCCTCTAATTCACTTTCTGTTTTGTCTTACATACGTAGACTTACCCCACTGCTGCAATAAAAATTCGACGAGATAAGAAGTCAATCCCAATAACTAGGAATGAAGAAAAACGAGAAAGGAGTCTTATAGGGAGCGGCCGGACAAGTGAAACATTTTTGCGGCCACGATCCACATTCTAGCCCGCTGGCGTTCAGATACGGTAAATACTGACAAAATCTGTAGATCATGAGTAAATCAACTAGGTTAAAGACAGACCATGGTAATCGAAAACTATGTAATATGGATAACATTAAACACTATCCTGTTCTCGATTCACTAATGAATTCATTTCATTGATGACTGAATCGGAGAAGGAGTAGTGTAGTGCTGAGTGATGAGGTATACGAGGTTGCAAGATGATAAGTAGGGCGGTGGTTCGTTCCCTTCATCCCAACATTCTCTTGCAATTAAGTGGCATCGCCTTAGCTTGGTTATCTCTGAGTTTACAAGAAGAATCGTCTCAAACAGCATTCCACGTCATTTATAAAAGAGATGGAATTTAAAGCATTGGTCGATTTAGCATGCTAAGTTATTGTAAAACTTTCAGAGGATGAATGCGGCGAAACAAATTGACGGCAAGATGAGTTGTGCTCGGCAAAGTGAAATATGGTGACAACTATTGTGAAAAAACAGGCTCAGGTAATTATATTTTTTGCAAAATAGATAACTAAGTCCATCATGTAATGTCAAGATGAAAATCGGATCAAAAAACAACACATATGGCACCAGTGTTACAGTCAATAGATGTAACTGAACAAATCGTTTTGCTTCATTTCTTGTCAAGCCGCTGTGAGAAAACGACTGCTCTTCCTCTCTTGCCCCAAAGGTAAAGAAGATAACCTTAATTTAGGGCTTGTAATAGCCAAAAGTCATTGAGTAAATGCTTTCCGTATCTTTTTTCCTGTGATAGATTTAGATCAACAGCTTATTTAGATGACGGCTTCTCTATAACAGCAGCAGTGGAATTGGGATCTCAAAGGCCCCAAAGAATCTTTTTATATTTGTTAAATAGAAATGGTGTGATCAATCACTTGTGTTGTCCATTCATCAGCAAATTTTGCGATCATCATTGGTCGTCCATCTGGTCCTGTAAGGTTCTGAACCACTTCATCAAAGCTGTTCCACAAATCCATGGCCTTAGCGTTACTGTACGAGAACTTCTTTAAGTAGTGCTGTAAATAGCAACTGTAAAAAGTAATGTTAAATCAAAATGAATGAAAAATACACCGTGTATCCAAATTCAGTGAAGGGAAGAGGTGACTGAAAAAAGGCGTCCTCACAATGACACGCAGGTGTGTGTGTGTGTGTGTGTGTGTGTGTGTGTGTGTGTGTGTGTGTGTGTGTGTGTGTGTGTGTGTGTGTGTGTGTGTGTGTTGTGTGTGTGTGTGTGTGTGTGTGTGTGTGTGTGTGTGTGTGTGTGTGTGTGTGTGTGTGTGTGTGTGTGTGGTGTGTGTGTGTGTGTGTGTGTGTGTGTGTGTGTGTGTGTGTGTGTGTGGTGTGTGTGTGTGTGTGTGTGTGTGTGTGTGTGTGTGTGTGTACGAAGTGTATATGTGTGTGTGAATGAGTAAATTAGTGTGCGTGCACGCGTGTGTGATCGGTTCTACCCTTGTCGTTGCTAGCTATACGATATTTTCGGACTTAATATACAATTCGCAAATCTTCACGCATATAAGTGGGCAAATAATGGAGTCAGAAACGAATGTCCAATAAAGAACAGTGTTTCGAGATCTATGCATTAAATGAAAGTTGAGGTGATTGAAGACGCCATCATACACGTCAAAATACTGAGAACCACTTGAATCAGGTATTTTTACGTTAGCCGGTGGATACTGCTATGAACTATGTTCTACTTGTTACAAAGACGGAATTTGCCTTAGTAGACACAATGCGTAATGATGATCATAGCCATTAGATAAGATTCAAGTTGGTGCCATTACAAAGCGCAAATCTGGGAAGTTGGCATTTATGGGCGAAGCTCACGTGTCATTTAGAACTAAAGTTGCCTTTCGTCAATATATTTTACCCAATAGCCACAAGTATGGTTACAGTTCAATTAAGCTACGAGCGAGATGTGGCCACTCCCACATAATCTTAGTACACATGGTTAGCGATCAGTGAGATTTTTGAAGATGTGGGAAATAATGCAGTAGTGGAACACATGTGTGACTAATTCTGAAACAACAATAAGTGCAGATCTCGTCATTATCAATTGAGCCAACATGTCATGTGGTCTGTTAGATGGGCTGACTTATAGAGCCCGATACACGTGTTTCGTCCTTGACGGTCTCATCAGTCGAGCAACACCCTTTTGTCTTTAGCCAATCCTCTCGGGGCGCTCAGTCCCCTATACCAAGAGTAAGCGACGAGCCAAGCGCAATAAAGTGTACAACACCGTATGTTCAGTGATAATTTCGTTTTACATACAGTGTAAAATGTTCGCCGTCGCCTACTCTTAGTATAGGGGACTGATCGCCCCGAGAGGATTGGCTAAAGACGAAGAGTACTGCTCGACTGATGAGACTGTCAAGGTCGATACACGTGTATCGCGCTCTTTAAGCCAGGACATTTAGCAGACCACATGACATGTTGGCTCAAATAATAATGGAGAGATATGTTGAAATTTAAGCTTGGTCCTAAGGAAATACTTGAAATCAAAGGTATAATAAGTACAGATTCTGATGGTCCACTGTAATTTCTCGCGACGAGCAACAGAAAGATGTGTGCGATAGTTAGTATCACCATCTGTCTTTCACTTTTCGGTCTTGTACGTTTCTTAATATTCATTTCCATTCTTTTTGCACACTTCATACTTCTCTAACTTACCGTAACGCTCTTCTTGAAAAGCTCTTCACCAATCAACGCTGACAGCATGACGAGTAGTGAACCGCCTTTACCGTACGAGATTTGATCAAATGCCTCTAGAACTTCTGTAGCATTGTCAATTTTGAAAGACAGTGGGTGGCTTGAAGCAACAGAGTCGGCTGCTAAACCGGATGTGAGGCCTTCCAGAAGAAAGTAGTCCTTCTGAAATTCTTCTAACTGTGTTAAACAAAAATTGTCAAATATCCTTCATGACAGTAACTACACAATTAATATTATTTTTGTCTTTATTATCATCTCCAAGACCGACTATTGATTAACCTCGAAATGAATTAATAATTCCGCATTTTCTCACTCAGAATACGCGAGGTTACCTAAAAAATTCGGTGAGTATTTTTTGAAAAACTGACTACCATGAGATTTAAGTTTCAAGTTTTCTTTAGGTCTCATCTTTTTTGGTTAAGAAATTGTTTAACTATGTGGATTGCACGTCAATTTGGCTCTTTCAACAAACGTCAGCCATTAATACGACCTCTATTGTATTAGATGGCATGAAAACGTATTTTAACCAGCTCGTGCTTGCTAAGTAAAATATCATGGTTTCTATTATCATTGTCATCATTACCATTATGTCCATTAGAAATGTCAGCCATCACTACAATGCAATTAAACAGCGATTACTGGGCATACCTTAATCGAGAGCTCTTTCTAATCTGTTATCGTTCTACTTTTATTTTCAGTTTCGCTTTCAGTTCTGTTACAAAAAGTATAGGCAAGATAATTGATAAGGTATTTTATTGAAATATCTTATATAAAAATGTGGAAGAAATGACGTGGATACGAATTCAAAATCACCGTACCATTCTCATTTGACCACTACTGATCTCATCGGCTCCCAAGTATTCGACCATTGTAGCGAAGCCTTCGTTCAACCACACATCATCCCACCATTGCATTGTCACCAAATTACCAAACCACTGAAGACAAAGAAAATATCTGAGGTCATACTTCTGCTAAATGGTTAAAAATGGACCGATAAAGTAGGTTACGTTGGTCGATTTCAATTAATAAGCACTCCATCAATTTCATATCTCGGCTCTGAAATCACTAGTAAAATGGGGTTCTCAAAAATCTGTCTCAAAAAGAAATGTCTCGCAATTAAGCGTGACCTCGCACGATACCTCAGGCTTATTTTTCTGACTAAGTTAGGCACATTTTTATATTATGCAGAACTCTGTGCGACTTCTCTCCAATGAATAACTGAAAGGCTCTTAAACAACAAAACGGTGAGTGTTTCAAAAAAAAAAAAACTGTTCACTGTGCGAATCACTTAATGTTTACCACATTTCTGGGTTGATAGAGTAATTGACTAAGTAGACTGCCAGTGAATCCACGTTCCGAACGAAGCGATACCGCCAAAACATAGCCACGGTTATTTTTGTGAGTCGACCAGCTATACTCACCAAAATCCATACTTCATTTACGACTTGTGTTCAATTCCCTTCTGTGGTTCGTTTTTTTGAAAATTAGAAAAGGAAGTGATGTCAAATAATCGTTTCACCTGATGTGCGAGTTCATGTGCAACGACCACCGCAACCCGTTGTTTACTCAATGGACCGTAGAGGTTTTCATCGTACAGTAACGAGTTTTCCCTAGAAAAAAGAGCCATATCATCTTATTAAATAGCAATGTCGAGAGCGATTAACTTAAGGATGCTTAATACATGATCAATCCCAATCAAGCAGCTTAGTATGACACTCAACCACGAATGTGAATCGGCAAGTTCGTACTAGAATTGTCTGGGAAGACCTTTATCGGATTGGGGATACTCAGAGTTTTAGGTATATTTAATTCGGGAAAAATTCTAAGACATTAATGAGGAAGACGAAATAATCGAGTGGTAGTGGGATCAACACGCAAATCCGTGAACAGCAGATGAAATATTATGGACCGATTGAAGAAAAAAAGAATTCCATAAAAAAATTTAGCTTTCTGCTTCAACTCCATAACTAGATTCGTTGCCGACTTGTTCTCCCAAATCATTTCCGTTGACGGATGATTGTTGATAACACTGATGGGGTTGAAAAGATCTCTGAGAGCAAGCAAAGTGAAAGCTACGGCTGGTTGTTGGAAAGCACGTGATTCCCTTCTTTAAGATGAAGTAAATGATCCACTGAGGCACCCAGCTTCACTCATATTTCAGCATTTTTGTTCTATATTACACATCATACCTTGTCGCAAAAGAGCAAAGCCGGTAATTAGAGATGCAGTAAATAGAAGTTAATAAGGAGAGATAAAGTTCCCACTATCAGTCATTACAGTTATTGCGTTTGTGCTGGCGCTTTAAGTTTTTCCCCGCGTGATGACTGTCCTAACGCCGAGTGGAAGCGGTTAACACTAGAGATTAAGACATCTCTCTGCCAATCAATCCAACTTTTACGTGCGATTGTCTTGAGACAAATTCATAAGCGGACACGCTTTAGTTACGGACTTTTGAAAGAATACTTAAAAAATAACCTTAGCCCTATAAAGACCAAACGGCACCTTTCGTGTCGTGTCACGCGACGTCAAATCTCATCCAGGTACTGTAATGGCGAAGTCGAGTCCCGTGGGATGGCAGAAGCATCTTAAGGGAAGGCCAGTGCAGACAGCCAGACATGCATGCGCAGATAATGGCGCCATTGCGTCTCGTGGAAAGCGGGCGCATGTGGTGGGAAAATCGCGTCTTGTAGGAAAGCGACGGCACGACGCCGCCTGCCTATCAACGTTGGTCCACAAAGGGATGGAGTAGAAGAGAAAAGCAGGCGAATAAAGTGCATCTACAAAACAAGTTTAGCTAGTTATATTCTATACAGTGTTGACTCTATTAACTGCTGTCTCATCAATTAGTGAGTAATATTCCTGGGCTTGGGTAGCCGAGGACGCACTCATGGCAGTGTATCACACTACATAGCGACTCCGCTTACTCAAGAATAACTAATATTCTTACACTTTATGCATACTGTATAGCCCGCCTAGCTCTGTCGGATGAACCTTTTCCTTGGAAAAGTTCTGTAAAATGGTGTTTACTAAAGCTATTGTCATTTGATGCGTATTTTGTATAAGTGCCTCATCCCCACGTCCTTAAACAGCATTTGGTACACTCAATGATTGCATGTTTCTGCGAATTCCAAGATAATGCTGTTAGCATGTTTCAAAGCTCTTACTATCAATGGCATGGAAAAAATGAACTGGTGTGATGCTTTTCCGATGAGAATATTGCAAAACGAGAAGATTCCTAGAGGTGAATCGCTTATTTATCCCACCCCACTTCATAGGGTGCGGATACAAAAACTTCGGATTTCGTTGCTGAATCAGCTGCCAAGAAGAAACTTCTCGTCCTTCGCAACGGTTGTTAAGTGCAGGTCTTGTTCATTTTGTTTGAAATTCTAGGTGGTTACACTAGAGCGCACTTTTCTAGAGGTACTCAAAAAATCTTGCACATTTGACGGAGATCCTTCAGAGCAATTCTGGCAGCAATTTTTCGATATCGAAATCTCTAAAGCGGCAGGCTAGAACTGTGATGGTCAGCGGTTTTGCCTTCAAGATTTTCATACCTGTAGGTAATCAAACCCCAATTTTCCATTGCACCAGCGCTAAAATCAGGTAGTGCCACCATATCTGAAAATAATACAAGGCATAGTTCGAGCCAACTTCTAAAGAGAAATTATCGAACAGAAGTAGCTACAGTGAGACTAATCATTAAGCGAATCTTCTCATCACGTCAGAAGAATTTCAAATACTCTTCGAAGTGCATCCCGTCAGAGGCATTTCAAAAAATTCAGATCATATGAGGAATCCATTAGTTTCTCATACTTCAACAAAATCTATGTGAATATGTTGCCTGATAAATTAACGGATAACACTTAGCTTTGAGAGATTCTCGACATTTCTAGGTATGATCTGCCTCACCTTGTTTTTTGAGCGGATACTCAATGCCGAAGTAGCTCTCATAGAATTCGAGACAGCGGACTCCACTATCCAAAGCATAATGTGTCATATTTTTTGCTTCAGGGCGCGACCACACTCGAAACTAAATTGGTCACATCAAAGGCAAAAATTGAGAGAACAATTACTTAGTTGACCTCAGTAAATGCCGATAAGTGAGAATTTACTTAGTAAATCATCAATGAAGTGCATTGTTCATAATCATTATTTGAGTCAACATGTAATGAGGTCTGTTATGGACTCTTGTACAGCCCAATATACGTGTTTCGGCCTTGCATTGTCGTAAGTCGAGCAGGCCCTTCGTCTTCAGCTAATCCTCTTGGGGTCCCTACATCCCCATATAAACAGTAGGCGACGGCGAACGATTTACACTATTGCCGTTAAGTGAAAATCACTAGATCGGTAGTATTCGACGCTCGATTGCTCTTGGCTGGTATTTTTGAAATGTTATACCGTCTGCCTCGAATTTTTCCTTAAAGACACCGAAAATTAAATATATCTCGTAATATTATTTGAGCCAGCATGTCAGCACTTGGTCTGGAAATGTATTGCTTCAGTCAATTGCTATAGAAAAACCTTTCCTTATCACGAGAGATGCAATGACTAGAGAGGTCATATGGCACCCTCATGACCTTTGCTCGGTTCTTCAGAAAGATTCAAGTACGATCTTTCGTGGTCAAGTAGTTGGTATCAAACAAGTTTTATTGCTTTACAAAGGACGGTGATTCCGTGTGGTAAAGACTTACAATTGCTCAAGGATACCTCAAGGATACTAGGATACCGGGAGGACCACTATTTATATCACACTTGCAAATACGTAGAAGCTTTCAAATATCGAGTTAAGTACTCACAACTCTGATGAACATTGTGAATAACAGTTGTCGGCAAAAAAAGCGAATGATAGAAGAGCTCAGTCAAGCGCATTGTTACGATGGTCATGCGAAGAAAATTATTGGAACTATATCTTTCGTTCGACAGTCTTCAACTCTGTATAAACAAAAAATAGTGTACTTACCCGAACACCAGATTTTGTATACTTTTCGATATAATCGAATTCGGAGACGAAAATGGCGAGCAGGTACGAAGACATTCGTGGAGTGGTAAGGAATTTCGACACTATCCAATTACCGCCCTCTTCCCTGGAAAATGTCTTAAATCTTTCCACTCATCGCTTTGTTTTGCGTAACACTTTTCCTTTGCTGTCTGCAAAAATCATGTCCATTTGTATCTTATAATAACCCTTGAGACCGAATACTCTTAGATAATTCATTGTTAATGTCAGTCTCCGAAAGAGTTGCCGAGGTGATGCAGGATGTCAAACTGCGATGTAAGAAGAAATTATAGCTATCCTAATCTCTCGATTTGAAAAGGAGTTTAACAGTCAGCAAAAAGTAGATCAGCGTCAAAAATTATCACCACTCTATCAATGACATAGCCTCTAACCAGTGGGAGTTGACGAAGTTTAGATGCCCTAGTACACTTTAAAACTGGCAAATTCGTGCGCAACCAGCAAAGAGCGCTGAGATGGAAGACGTATCAGAATTCTTTACGATTTCAAATGTGGAACATTTGAATATTCAAGCAGTGGTATAGAATGCTGATAGGAGGTGGAGTGGCTAAGGATACAAGCTATTGGTACACAAGGTCCCAAGTTGAAGCCCTTCTTAAAAATTATACTACGATCCACTTGGGAACGTCATAGCTTCGCTAGAAAGGCAATAATGAGACTGAACGTAACCATCATTCTACGACACTTATAAACAGAGCGAAGTCCTCAAGGAGCACGCGAAAATATTACGCTAAATATCAGAAGACCTCTGATGATAAGTGCTAGTATACGAACTGAATGCAGGATGTGCTGGGATATTTACGATACCTGTGCTGACGGATTTATGTAAGATAGAATCCATCGTTATTAATATTGGCTCGCTGTAACTATTTTCATTGAATACTGCCACTATTCGAAAGCTTACCCTGCGAAATCGTAGTGCTCCTTGCTTATCTCTACTATGTTTCAAAGATTAATAAATTACTCTGCTTCGTCAGTTTTCGATGCCATTTGAAATGGCCCGTGTTCCTTTCGGATGAATCACGGTGACCGTCCAATTCGCTTTGTAGCGTGGCTCATCAAAACAGGGCACCATCCGACGAGCATTTATTGGCTCGAATTGTGTGACAGCTGCGATTCTAAAAGAAAAGACATTTGAAAAAGCAAAAAGTTGAATAGATGGAAGTGAAGGACAAAGTGAGATCAAGGTCAGAGGTGCAAAGTTTTTGCAAGATCTGAAAATTGAGGACAACATTAGAGACACTAAGAACATCTGTACAAACTTCTTTACTATCATACATATACTATATATCATATAGTCCACTTAGAATCATTCTTATTATCAGAACTAGAAGCAACTTCACTAGACAGGAAACTTATCTCGATTAGCAGACGCGAGGTTGGTAAAGTAGTAGTAGTAGTAGTAATTCGTTCCGGCGACCCGCTTTCTTCATAGCGTGGACGTACGTATTATCAGAGTATTTCGTAATGCCGAAGTTCATGGAAAGTTGAAACTATTTAATCTAATGATACATACCTCCAGGCTCTGAACAGAGTGGGTCTCCTAAAAGTTAGCCGAACTACTACTGCTACTACTTTAGCAACCTCGCGTCAGCTAATCAAGATAAATTTGCTTGACTTCCATATATCAGTAAATGCCGAGGTTTGCAGAACGTCGAACTTCTGAATCCTGAGGGACTGCTTTGAGCCTTTGGAAGTTTTGTGTGTCGGTGGCACGCACGTTTTCGGCGGTCTCTCAGTATATTATGATTTTCATAATGAAGTTTTTGAAAACACAGTCGATTAAAAGGCATTATTACTCCTTTTGGAATCCTTCCTGTAAGCCTTTGATATCATTTCCTCCACGTAATATCAAATTAACATCTTCCATCACATTCCTTTTTCGCGAAAAAGTTAGTCTCAACATATTTGATGCTACTCAAACAAAATAACTAACTTTATTACTCCATCTGTTTGTTTGTAAATGGCCTGATACAATCCACCAAGTGTATTGCTGATTAAACCGGTGTATGTGACCTGAAAGCGGGAAATTTAAGTGACTGTAATAGATGTGGAAGAACAGTTGAGCTCAAAAAAAAAGCATTCCATGGTCATTTAATCCACAAGAATTTCTTATTTGACTGCTTCTGGCAGTGTTATGAGTTCATGACTACATCCCTAGAAGTACTGGTTGGAATGAAGTACTCCGAGTCTAAGTCTCTTGTTAAACATAAGTTTCTCCCTCAATCGGGTGCCTGCTAATTGCTATATTAGCGAGGTCCTTGCTCTGCCGTCACTTTTGCAACATAAGGCATCGAAGTTGTCAACAATTTCGTGTCTTTCTGAAGAGCACACAACGGTTTTGATAACCTTAAGATTTCTTGAGTGCAACACAACAAAATGACAATAATTGGCGCTTCGGCGGTTTCATCTTCTTCAGAACTCAAAAAAGTCACTTGGCATGCAATCTGCTTAGTTGAACACCTTCAAATCAAAGGTTTACAGAATCTCATGCTAAATGTACGGAATTGGAGGAAGTTATCTCAGGGGTCTTTATCTCCGGGCAAAGGCTTTTCACTAGGCTCTTGGCAATCATTCAAAGGTCTAAATCACTGTGGACTTCAATTTGCACTTGTTTTTCACAAGGGACTTTTTTAGCGCTTTAGTAAAGGGAATAAAATTGTCTCTCATGAGCATCGTAATTGGCGTCCTTTTTTACTTTTCGAAAATCTCCATTATCTTGCAAGGATTGGTTTTTCGCATTGGAAAAAAAAGTAGAAAAGAATTTGTTCTATTGCCCTGTTGTTTTAAGATCCCCACTTTTGTTTTTTATTGGCAAATAAACCTGCTACTAAGCTTGAGCTTGAGCAGCCTAAAAAACCATGTGAACGTGAGGAAAAAATCGTGAACCATCAGAGACATTTGTTTCATTTATGGTTCTCAAGGCAAAGAAAAAATCCTAAATACACCAGTAAGCCACGTGTGATTAGGTAGAGGAATGGTGTGCGCGGACGATTGATCGGGTATTGACCGCACAACCACTCACACACCTTAGAGAACAGGCAGTGCGCGCCATATGTGAAACTTAACTTTGGGAATTTCCTGCCGTAGCTGTTAGAAAAGCATCTCTTCAAAAATCAAGCACTGTATTGGATTCGCGCAGAGTCACGCTATCAAAGGATCACCAATAGTTTGAGGGGAAAGCTTGGGCCAGCGAAAAACGCACCGAAACGTACCGCGTGTGAAGCTCACTTTTACTCTCATTACTACAGCACTGTAAAGAAACCATCATAGGACATTTACATAGTCATCGAAATTTGAGCTTTAATCCACTAAAAGTCTGACGAAAAAACCGTGGTCCTGCAAAAAAGGCCCGTTCAAGGAGTCCTTTCCGATAGCATGTATCAATTCTAGATATGATTGTTCAGTCGGAGGGCAAACAGCTTTCTTCAAATTCTTACTGTCTGGTTGTTTTAAGGACCACCAGCAGCTGCTGGAGAACAGCCGCATAGGATCCTACATGGGTGAACAGTGTACTTGGCTAAGACTAAAAAACTCCCGAGAATAAGACCACATGTAAAAACGAGGCACTCATACTTGTTGCTCATTTTCTATTTTGGCATTCTAAAACGCTTCAGAGCTTCACGAGCCCATGTCTTATGTTTCTTTTTAAAAATGTTTAGTTCTCCTTTCGAATTACTTACATTGGTGTCCGTGTTATATGCGCGCCTCATGTGCTCACTTTTTGGTTTGATACAGAATAAACTGGCTAGATTTTAATCTCTACGGGCACAAAGTGATTTACCCACTTCGCCCAATATGTATTGCCCCCACACACATTCCAAGAAATTAAAAAACTGTATTGGAATCCATGCAATAATCGTCTCTGTCGTTTGCTCATGAATTTTGTTCACTGCACGTGTGGTCGTAGAAACGATCACGGATCACTTGGCGTTACAGTATTCAACGGTGTTTCAACCCAGCTGTTGATTTCTCTAAATCTAAGCTTTTGAAGAACATTCTATAGCCTTATTTATTCTTTTCAAAATAAACGGTGGGTTGATGAGATCTTACTTTTGCTGGACTTAACGTCTAACTACAGTTTCATAGTCATTGGTAATGCTATTCGCAACAGGTTTAGAATTTTTCCTAATATTTCCTTATTGTGTGATCACTGGCAGCTGCAGCAAACATTGCATTTGCAAGCGCTGTTTTTTGTATGAAGGGTGAAGGAAGCTTCTAAACTAGCTTAATTTTATCACTTATTTAACGGTATCATTTGGTGTTGTACTCAATTTTGGGCAGATTGTTTTTGAGCACTGAGAAAGAAGAGCTGAAGAAGGCTGGCCAGATTTTGAGCACTTAGATCAAATTTTCAAAGAGAATTGCATGGTGATCACGAGTCACCTCGAACTGTACTTTAGGCAGATGTCTGTCTTCTGATCTGGATCAGATGCATTCTTACCCCAAGCAAGACAATGTGAAACTAATCTTTAATAAGTAAATGAAAGTTTTAGGAAAGGGGTAACGGTGAGTTCTTAAATGATTATGCTTTCTTTGCAAACCAGAATTCCCCAATATGGTTCTTCTGAGGTTATGAAAGTACTTGACCGAGCAAATTGTTGTCAATCTGATTCCTGCGGGTTTCGTAGAAGACGAAATCGCCGAAACGTCAGTCGTTAGCATTGTACTATATTGTTCACAATGGATAATATTGTTAACAATCACATGTGCGCTCATCAAGAAAACACGGAATTATTCAATTAATGCCCAGGCTGATTGATTTTTCGGTTACACAGCTAAAGAATTGTTATAATGAATGACAAAAAGTCTGTGCAGAGTAACTCTTCAGAGACTCAGAGTGCATAATTGATAACGTAACTGTGCTGAAAAATGAAGGTTTTGCACTAATCTTTTTGAAATAAAAGCTTTCTCATAGGAAACTACTATATAAGGACTGGTGTAGATGTGTCTTTGTGTGGCTAGAGGTGTTGTGAAATTCATTGTTTGTTGGTTCAATTTCGTAGCGTGCCTTGTATCAAAATAAGAGCTCTTCCAAAATCAAAAAATTGATTCCAGGCGTTAAAGATAATTTTAGAAAATTGATTTAAAACATAGAAGTACTCTAATAATTACTGTAAAATTCACTTATGCAATCAAAAGGTGGTAAGAATGGAGACCAATATTGGTACGCTAGAAAATTGAGCAACACAATATTTCTCCAAAATTAGTTATTATAGGAAACTTATGTACATGTTTTGCTTACCGTAAGAGTAATTACTTCATATTTTTCGAGTTTTCGTGACATCAGGAAGCCGACGAGTTCGAGACGCAAGACTTTTTCATGATTCAAGACTTGTTCGATTTTGAGTGCTGAACCGTTCTGAAAAAGACATGCTCCATTTTTTTTTCGCCTTCATTTCTCGAATGATTTCTTGATACACAGAAAGTAAGACACGTTAAATACAAATCTTCTTACCCAAAGAGCTTCGAGCCGCTCTTAAGACGGAAAAAGTTAGTTTTCCAAATAGCTTAAAATGAGTAGTAGACACGTGTATGAAAATTCGAATTTAAAATGCTTGACACACTTTCCAATTAATTGCAGTCAACTTCTTCCCTTAAGATCTCGCAGAATTAACATTTTAGCCGAAAATTGCTCAGCTATACAAGTGTTTTTCAATTATCGCACAAATGACCTACCGTAACCACACTACACTTGAGTGGATCCACTGTGATGTTCTTCACGTAAAGATTGATTTCCCACAATGGTTCTAGAATTTGGATGGTGATCGCCACCTGACCATCGAATGTCAGATTCTTATTTGAAGGGAATGGAACGTAGAATGGCAGATAAGTCTTGATAGTCACGTTATAGTGCACTGAAATCGCCCTTATTGTAGAAACTTCATGAGATATTTTCTCACAACCTGTCGATATATCGTTCTTTAGATTTTGCTCGTAGAAAATTTTATTGTAAGCCATTTTATGCTGCCTGGTTCGGTGTGCAAATAATCTGGTGCTAAGGTTCCCCCTCTGCTGAATGAAAAGCTCGTCAGAGGAAAAAATGAAGTTAGGGTCATTTACGTATTATTGGACCGTATGTTTAGCTTTACACTATTGCCTCTCAAATTATGTTTTGTGTATTCTTGGACGTTAAATATAGTTTTACCAATATATAATTTTGTTAACATCTTTTGAGTCTTTCAAGATGGATCTTATGGTACTTATACAGTGCTGCGCAAATGTTCCGGCATTGAAGCCCCATCGGTAGCACGGTGTCTTTCGGTTCGGCCAATCCCTTGCAGGAGAATATATACCCTACATAGAAAGAAATTGACGCCCTCTTTTTTCAAATCACCGCGTGAGGTGGAAAAAGTCAACGGTCGCTCATGACTGGTAAAATAAATCATATCTTGTGATGCCGAAACAGGTTTCTGGGACTGCATGAGTGCCATTACTGACCTCATGAAAAACTTAAGATATCTTATCAGATTATACGTTGAATATACTATCACTCAACAAGCGCTCTGCATAATATCTATGTTGGCTAAGTTATCGTTTAAATATAGAAACTTTTTTGAGAAAATGTGACAAAGCTAGGCGACCGAAAGGAAAATGAGTCACATATGGTTCTTGTTCCACAACACGTATGAGCCATATATAGCTCATAGTGACACGAAAGTGTGACGGTGTAAAAAGACTGACTTTCGACTTGAAATAACAACTAAACTAGAAGCATCTGCTTTCCTTTTCCACTTGTACTTGCAATAAACTTTGATTTTAAAATTTTTTTTCCAGACTGAATAAGCAATGAATTCTAATAGTTCTCAAAAATGTCAAGAAAAACAAATACGCATTTTGACAATTTTGACAATACTCACATGGCATTTGCTTGAAAGGAAGACGAAAGGTGGCCGGATTTAGCGTATTGTCCTTGTCGCTGCAAAAAAAAACTGATGCGCCATGATTAGAGATAGATGAAACGAAAGAAGAAAAAGTAAAAAATTGACTGGTTGAATTACTATCAGTTTGTGACAACGCTTTATTTCGCTACTATAGCTATGAGATCTGTGACCCAGACACGCTTATATTTTCTAATCCCACCCTTTCTAATTTCGGTTTCCGTTCAACAAGTCGCTTTTCTTTTCTGCTTTTTCGAATATTCTGTGCTTCTACTATTACACGACCGTGATCTTCAATACACCCTCATACTTTTTTGGAACACTTCTAATCTCCTCTGTGCCGTTTAGAGGAACACTTGTCCTTGGACTAGTTCAGAACTTTTTTTTTGCGTATAATCAAGTGAAAAATTGTCGACAGGATATTCGCCCACGGACGACGTTCGCTTCAGAATCTGCGTGAGCGCAGCTACCGGAAGATTGCAAGAAATCCCGGAGAACTCTTGGGAACTAAAAGAGACTGTCAAGAACGAAATAAAACCGACAGGTTTTATGTTGTAACGAGAGCGTTGAGATATTCCAACAAAATGATAATTACGCTCATTTAGAAAATCATGAGCAACAGAATCATTGAGCGATAGAGATTTTGAGCCACAAATCCAGTCAAATTGGCCAAATCACATCATTATCGTCTCTAACAATGCCAAACTTTAGTTGGATAAAAATTTCATAAGAACATCATTTCACCTTTTTCGGTTGATAAAACAATTTATATTGTTTGACATTTTGGTGCTTCTTTGAAATGCGCTTCAAACCAGATATTTCCTTTCGCCAAACTTTATTATTTAACAAAATCTCTCAGACTACTAGTTGTGATAGATCCTTTCTTTGCCACTTGTGCTACTCGCCGTTCTCAAATATAACCGAAATAAGGAAAAAACTTTCTTTGATAGGTGAAGCTTCACAATCTGGGGGTGAAGTTTTAAAACTAACTAATCCTCGTGATTCAAGTAGATCTACACCCTTTCGGAATTCCATTAAGGAAATATAAGTCTTCATGCAATGGAGTTCAGTTGAACCTGTTGAAAACAAGCCTGAGTACTTTTGGACGATAATTTCATAACAATAAACCAAACGAGAAAAGCTTTAGAGTCTGCACAGTAGGCAAGGATGGGCCAAATCATGCAAAAGTATTTGATCTAACATGGTCTAGCGAGGTCACATTGAAAAATGTCATCAATCTATGAAAAAAAAATTTTAGTAAATAAGTTCAGATATTTAGGTGAAGTTATAAGTTTCTGTGGATTAACCTTTTCTTGAAGTGATAGGACAGAATTGAGATCAACACGACGGCAATCACCAATATAACGACGAACACCATTACAGTTATTAGTGGGCGTCTCATTATCTTTACCTTTCCCTCATTTGTGGTCATCTGAAAAGTCTGATTATAGAAGAGATGATTGCGACTCAATTCTGCACAACGTAGAGATTACTGTGTAAATTTTAACGCAGTAGAGATTGAGTAGTGCAGAAAACTCTCGATGATATCAACGAAACAATGCAGATACTTTTTATGACATATACTCAGTATAATTATTGCAGCGCCGATTACAATTTTTCTAACGGTGGGAACACTTAGAACTGATATCAGTTTTTCTTGCACTGTGTAAGGAATTTACAGAGAATTCTCATTTAACATTTTTACAGAAAACTGATTCAAAATAATTATTGAGAAGTGAGTTCAAATTATTTTCTTTCTGAAGAATAGTCAATAAGCATTAGCTACGCTTATGCACACTGGAGTTTGTTTGCTTTCTGTCTTAATGTTCAGTTTTTCACTCATTAATGGGAAGATTGTAGATGTAAATCAGTCACCCAACTTGAACGTAAGTTGTATGGTAAAAATTATTATTACATAAGGATTTCTTCTACCGCGAAACTTGATCTGGACGCTACCATGTTTAGACCATGAAATGGAAGATGAAGAGGTAAGAGAGGTACAACAACCCAAATTCCATAAGCCTTATGCAGTAGGGCCATTCCACTACTTCAAAACCCGATAGTGATGTACACCAAACTCTTGTGACGGAAGTTACCGAACTACTCATAGATAAATACAATCCGATGAAACAAGATAGGAGCCGGTTTCAGCGAAAATTTGGTCTAAGTTCACTCCTATAGAAAGTGGGCGAACGGGACAAGTATCTTAGGTGAGCGAGTGGGACGAATGGAGAATGTCGCTAGAGTCTGCTTTATGCGTTAGATCAGTAATAATATTGATAGGTGATAAGAAAGTTATTGCACAAGAAAAGGAGTATTAAATTTAAACAGGGCTAGCTGAGATAGGCAACACATATCACCAGGCTAGTAATACCTTTCATAGTGCAGACGACACAATTTTCTCAGCGGGTGGCTCCACTCAGTCCAAAGCTCGCAAAATCTCTTAGTCCTCTACGGTGACGAAATTACTGCCAGACCTGTCTCGGATAAGCTTCAGGATATTCGGTGTTGTAATAGGGCGATCAGTATCCAATTACATTTATATCGAAGACCAATTAGTCATTAAGCACCACCGAAGGCATCCACGAGAATGTCTATGAAACACTTCTTTTTGACTGTTTTTAGGCCTTGTTCAAAACAACATAATGTGATAACGTATTTTGAGACTTTCATGAGGTCCATTATGGCACTTATACAGCGCAAGACAGATGTTTCGGCACTACAGCCTCATCAGTTTTACAGTGCCCTTCGTTTCAATCAGTTCTACAGGAATATTCTGGCACCGGTTCCTCTTTATAGGAAATGTCTTCCGCGGAACTGCGTGAACCGAAAGTTACCGTGCAACTGAAGAGGTTGTAGTGCCAAAACACATGTGTTGCACTGAACAAGTGCCATAACTGACCTCACGAAAGGCTCAAAATAGGTTTTAAAATGCACAAGATAATTTCACACAAGCCTTTCGAATAACTTTGGCTCTGAGCAAATCATTTCACATATCCTGTTGAGGGAGCACAAGGTTCTTAACCATACAATTATTCCTCACAATATAGACACTGGTAATGACCAATTTTCCGGATATTTTGCTTTCTCCGAAGCCTGAAAAGTGAAATTGAGGGATAGTCTGCTCAGCCAGTGGAGCGCACGTTGCTATGACGAACCTGTTTCTCCTTTCCAAGATTATCAGTAGTGCACTAATTTTCGATTCAGCCGATCCCCGAGCCCAGGAGTACATACCTCTACCTATAAGGAAATCGACGCCGAATAACAAATCACCGCAAGTCAGGTGACTTGATGTTGTTCGGCGTCGATTCTTCATAAGAGAGGTATGTCGCCTGCAGGGGATCGGCTGAATCGAAAGGCACCGTACTACTGATCAACCCGAAAAGGCAAAACAGGCCTTTCTGGTATTAATGCCAAACCTCATAAGAGGCTCAAAACATGCTATCATATTATCAGATTACTACTATTTTGAGCGAGCTCTATGGACAGTCAGATGAGGATGTACGAGCATAGTATACGCAGTCCTCAACAGCGTGAGGCAATGATTACATCGGTGAAAAGAATAGTGCACTACGTGCTCACAAAAAAAAGTCATAGTTAACAAAACTATTGCTAAGTCGGATACTCTACCAGGGCGCGCAAAGGACACAAACACACAGCGAAAAAGACTCTGAAGTAGAAGCAATCATCCTCGCATAGAAACATAAAACAAACAGCGCATAAGAGTTTTGAAGCTTTTGGAACTACGTGGAAAGTTCACAAAATATTCTCAAAGATAGCACCAAGCGTGATTTAGTTCGATTTCTCTGGATATGAGTCACGCACATGCCTTGCTCCATATGGGACTCAGTAAGGCTCGTTTACTTATTAATTGGACAGTAAACAATAAACGGTGAAAAATTAATAGAAGTTCTTCAATGTGCGACTGAACATCTATATAATAGACTTTTATTGGCTCTAGTTATGAAAGTGCTTGACTGAGTTGATTGCGCGTCAATTTCATTCATCCAGCCTCTGAAGAAGGTAAAAACTTCGAAACGTGGGCTGACACTATTGTTCGTCTATGAGAATGTTTGAAGCCTTCCGAGGTTCGTATGTCAGTGGATTCTTTTATGAAGTATGATCCAGTGTGCAACGTGGGGCGTTGATGAAGGTAATGATACCGGCGAAACGTACGTAGGCTCACGACGTACCAATCTTCAAAAGGCTTAGATATTCCTGCAGACTAATCAAATGTTTTATGGCGAGGGTCTAAAAGCAATCGATTGGGAGGATGCCTGCATATTCACTAATGTTTGTATCGTCACGATTATTTTTAAATCAAGATCAACATTTCATGTGGTCTTTTACGGGGAACTTATAGAGCCCAACACACGTGTTTCGGACTTGCAGCCTCGTCAGTTGGGCAGGGCCCTTCGTCTTTAGCCAATCCTCTCAAGGCTTCTACTTCACCTATGAGAAGGTAGGCAGCTACGAACGATTTACATAATAGCCGTCAAGTGAAAAATCACAAGAATGGCAATTTTCGACACTCGCTTGCTCTTGGCTGGTATTTTTGTAATATCAAAAAAAGAATGTTCAAAGCCTAAGCGGGGTTGGTACGTCAGGGCCATACACCGGTGTTTTGGAGGTCTCGCCCTCTCGTCAGTGACCCCACGCCCCACATTAAGCCCTGCATTGCAGCAAGGAGGGAGGCGTATGTGGTGACGGAAACAATGTACAGTGACACTGGTCCAACACCACTTCTCAGTCGATGGATCTTTGTAATATTATATCTTTTATTTCGAGTGTTTTATTGAGAACACGCTCAAACTTTAATATGTCTCATAAATACTGTTTGAGCTAACATGTCATGTTGACTCATGGAATCCATCAACAGACGACGTGACATGTTGGCTCAAATAATAATTATAAGATATATTCAAACTTGAGCGTGGTTTTGATAAAACACTCAAAGGGTATAATGTTTGTAATGTTGAAAAAAATTGCATTGTTAACAACCTCGTATTCATTGCTAAAATATTTGGTGATGGTGGATGCAAAGAAATAAATCGCGTATAAAAAAAAAAATTCCAAGATTCGTAAATCGTGGAACATTTGACGCCAGATAATGTAAGAAAATGAGATAAACCAATAATTTTGAATTAAAAGATTAGTAATGTTGTGCATTGTTCCCGTACACAATAACTTCTGTGGACCTCCACTTCGCAAGTGGCAAATGCTGATGTTACAACAAATGGTTAAATAACAAATGAATCACAAAGCCTCCATTAGTTTAGCCCTACACATAAAAGCCACAAACGCAGTATATAGAAATTGTAATATACAACCATGCTAAGAGCCAACTTTTATCACCAGCTAATAAACTTTCCGATCTTTTCCTGAACAGTAAATCATAACTACGACTTTCTGGTAGGAATTCACTTCAATAAGAAAATTCCTGTGATTGCAGGCGGCAAGGAACCCACAGCTTAATAGTGGATCACGGAGTTTTCAGGATAAACCTGGTCATTCAGCATCTCAAAACATTCTCAAGGAATAAAAAGCACCTATGAAAATCATCTCAACTTACACGCAAAAAAATGGAGAGTTTTCTTAGGAAAAGGCCAGACAAACGAAACCAAATCATGAATATCCAACAGTTTCCCTACATTCATAAGCTAACACGAGACGGTTTAAATTTAGTTAGCAAATAGATGATTGTAGATTTTATCGAAAGATGTTTTCCAACACATGAGTTTCTTTTGTTAACGTCCTTACAATACTTAATCTAGATTGTTTTCTGTCATTTCGAGTCCATCTTTGATTGACAGAAAAAAATTGTATTGAATGACTGATTAGTTTCGTTTTTATTCCGTTTGAGATGAAAGAGCAAAAGGGTGTTCTAGACATGATTATAGTAATAACTGTAGCTTTTGCTTATATTCATTGAGCTACTGGCTGCGTCGCACACGAGGTCAATGGTTCGATCTCGCGCTCATAGCTCACCAAGCCATCCATCCCTCCGGGGTCGGTAAATTGGTACAAGGCAGGTCTCAGACTTGTCTGGGAGGATAAGCCAGCACTGACTCGGCTCAGCGGGAGGCCACCGCGAGTCATTGTAAAGGCCAGATATGCATTCAATCACCTCAAACGAAGTTAAAAAAAATTGAAGTCGAATGCATGGCGCATCCCTCACGGATTGATTAACGCCGAGAGCTTTACCCTTTAATGGCTTCTGATTTTCAATCATTATGTTAACTATGGATGAATGAGAGCCTTTACAACTGGATTCCTCGGGATATCAAGCGCACTATAGGACGACCACCGACCCCGATGGTCCGATTTCTCTTTACAGAAGGCATAGAAGAAAGATATGATGCTCAACGAATCCCTAGAGCGAGGACGACTCACTGGGCTACTCTTGCACGCGATAGGGAAAAATGGAAGTGTTGTTGATATCCGTTTGAGTCACTCGAAGATCAACGGAACGACAGGTGATACAGGTGATGTTGACTGCTCGATATCACCCTTAATGAAGAAATGTCAGAGCTTAAGGATTTACATCGTAATCTCCTTTGTACAACTTTACATGCACAAAATACTTTCCTCAGTAGTGTAAAAAAAGCTAATTAAATAACGAAAATCTCGCGCTGCAGTTTTACTTATCGCCCTCAAAGTGTTGAAAGCAGCAATCACCAAAATGCCAACCCAATAAATCTTGTTGTAGCACACATTTCGATGTTTTTACATTTTAGAGTTGCAATGGGTCGAGTTGAATGCTTCCAAATTACTGTTCAATCCTGCTGTTGCTGCTTCGTCATTCTAATTACATAGAGTTGTATCCAGTGAAATGAAGTAGTGTTTGATTGGAATAGGATGAAGGAAAAGCGCCGAATGTCAGCCACAGCAAGGTATGAAGGAGTTTCATGTATACTCATAACTTTGAAAAAAGCGATAGACGAAATAAGTTTTGAGACCTCCACATTGTTTTAATCCAATTAATATAATGTAGAAAAAATATACAATTGCAAAATCAAATAGTTTTGTGGATGATGTGAGTGGAGAAATAACGGAGGCAAGTACGTTTGGCCAACAAAGTGCACGAAAAGAAGGTACTGAGTAAACAGTTACCATTAATATCGTTCAACTTCCCGTTCTTCATCGAACGATTCGAGTGCGCGCCACTAATCGTCTTTCGCCCCCGTTGCGCCACATAAAAACTCGAAGGGCCAGGTTCGGCAGGTGATGTGGAGACAATAGCACTTTTCCCATAAGGCCTTTTGATTATTTTGCTGTACAACTGTAGAGAGATGGACATGGGCATGATTATTATGATGGAGACGTACGAATTTGCATGTGGAACTTATTTCTAGGGCACAACTACAACCTCCGTGGCTTTTTCTGATTAAGTACTTGCAGGCTTTGGTGAAGTCGACGAGCAAAATGCCATCTATATGTATGTTAGTACATCTAAACATACCTGTATATATAGAGATTGTGAATGGAATTACGTGAATATTTTTGCATGAACCGTCTTTTACGGTTGGGCTCTTAGAGGGTGGTTTCCAGCACCTGTTGCATTCAATCTGCATGCTCGTACCCATCATCTACGAAAGCGTTTCAACTTTTTCCCTATAGGTTTCGCTAACGCTTGGGAATTATCCTACTGTCATAAATATTGTTCAGAACTCAGCGAGTGAAAGCCACAAAGTCCTGACAATATGCTGAAGCGCTATCACAAGGATTGCAGAACTGCCACTTACTAAACACAAAAGTGCTGAGATACGAGATGAACTTTTGACATGTTGTATGTGTAATGGTCTCGATATGCGTCTACACCTTTCTAGTGCAGTGCATGTCGCACAGCAGCATCGAGACCTTTGCTGTGCCACTTTCTTAGCCCTGCTTGATAGTATCGGTTACTATCAGCAGTCACCCATCAACGGGACTGATTCTGGACCGCATAATATGGCATTGAACATCGAGGAAGCTGAGTCGTGGTTGAAATTACGCTTTGACTCCTACCTATTGTTTAGTCCAGTTTCAAATGGCAAGGTGCGATGCGATGTATTTAGGGAGAACGCTGAGACACGAGCTGATGTATGCGCAGCAAATTCGAAAAGTGACTATATCTTTTCTGGGCAACGCGTCCTCGAAGCACGCCAAGGGTCTCGCTTTGCCATTGTCTTAGTCGTGCTCTAAACCGCATCGTTGCTATCACCAGTGCCCCATCGACTAATAACGATCACTTCAGAAAGTGTTACACAGGACGGAATCAAGTAGAGAGCCGGAAAACTTCAATTCATTCCAAAAACTATTTCCTATGATGACGAAATGAAAACACTCTACCACGGCTCTACCTCCTGAATTTTTCGAGAAAAATCACATTTGACAAACAGCAACTACCTCAATCAGCTCATAAGTATAGAAGTTTAAGCAGTGGAAAAGACGATGTGATGATGTACACCATGGTTTTCGTGTTGAAAGCGAGCAAGAAAAGTCCCAGTAACATAAAAATCCTAAAAATATCACTCTATGAATTTCGAATAATTCTTTCACTGTTTTCACTTTTAAAAAAAGTGTAGAAAAATCTATTATAGACCGCTGATCCATCAGGACAAAACTTAGCCGTTTTACAAGTTTTGAAGCAAGTAGTTTTTGGTAATTATGAAAAATAGATGCTATGGAATTGTTTTTTTTAGATTCGAGATTGGAGACAGTGTCATCTCTCTTCCTTTCCAATCATAACCATTTTCCCAGATAATATTATAAATTCGCTCATGGATGCTGCCTCAATTTGGCCAAACTGGCCTATTATACTATGTTGGATCTATAATCTGCTTAATTATTTCCCTTCATTGCTCTCAATTGCTCTCAAACTTTCCTTTGCCGTAATTGCTAGGCTACTTCTCTTTATCTCTTCCAGTTTTCAACTCTGAACCATTTCTGAGGGTTTTTATTACGTCGTTACAAAATGATCCTAAAGTTATTTTACGTGCAGAGTCGTTATGACATAAGGAATAACTGTTAGTAGCATAGGATTGAAACATATACATTTCTCGCAAAAAGTGCCTATCTGGCTGGAACACGCTATAGTAAGAAAATCCAGGTAGGGTTTTATCTGTGGAGTACCTGGACGATAAACAAGTCATAACATAGTTTACCAGACGTGAAACGGAGATGTATCACTCAGAAGCAGAGTTCTGAACGATTCCTCTCACCTTCTTTTATGTTATTGGCGTTAATCAGGTGGTTCGGTCTCGCTCTCATGAAATTTTTCTGTGAATCTTGAAAAGCAGACAAAATCAGCTTGGTTTTCTTCAATTTTGAAAGACGGAAATCAGCTTGCGATCGTTTAGATCGCTTTTGCATCAGCTGCCAAGTCGTCGTTATTGGAGGTATGGAGTTTGAGACGTGTTACTCGTGGTGGAACCGCTTTCCATCCCTAAGCGAGACCTTTGAAACAAACGTGACCTCGAAGTCTGAGCAAATGATGATGTTGAAACCAGTCAAGTATAGCCGAAAAGAAAATGAAGAGGAAAGATTTTTGAATTTCAGAAGTGAAGGCATTTTCTATACAGCTTCTTTATGAATCTTTTTAGAAACTAGTATCTGCGGATGACATCAATTTATTAGATAAAAGTTGTTGAACAGTCAAAAAGCGCTGAAGCCAAGAGAAAAGTCGTTGTAGACACTCGAAGAGTCTCAAGAGGAAAAAAAGGCGAGAAGCTACAGAGCTATAGTATTCATTCTCAAATGTAAAAACTTGTCAAGAAGAGTGCCTTATTTGTTCTGGAGAATTTGCTGTGAATAATCACAAAGAAAATCAAAGAAACGATGGAAGAAGAAATATTGAGGAATTTTCAAAAATTAGGATAGTGTGATGCTCTATATATTCAGTTGATAAAGAAATTAAAATATGCAGATGACCATTTCAGAATGTTATGGTGTTTCTTCCAGTACTGTCTTGCCAGAAGATTTAGGGTGTTCGAAAGCTAAGTGAAGAAGAGAAGGTTGATAGAGAACGAAAAACTAGTGATAGCAAAATTATGAACTCAACCCGATGTGGAAAAATCGTCAATCTTTTCTTCAATGCGCTCGTGAGTACGTCTATAAATAGAACAAAAATATGAATGATGTAAAAGACAAGAATGCTACAAATCACTGATTAATATTCATATCGAGATAGTGAAAAAATGATTTTCAAAAATATGAATTCAGTATCGATGGAGCTTTTCGACTTGCGTTTTCGTTCCGTAGTAGTATCAATGACTTGTACCTACCCTACTTTCCATCAAATGCGTGTTTGACAACAATGCTCTTTGTGACTGCTAAGCATGTGGAGCTTGTGGAGGAGCTTTAAAAGATGAACTGGGATGACGAGACATTTTGATCATTCGAGAAATTATGGGTAATACAAGTGGCCTTTCCTTTTGCACACTGAGACTGCCTCGTGATTTTCTTACTCTATAGAGCAAATATGACCTCATTTAAATTGTAATGGCTTTTCTTACTGTCCGCTAGTATATCATGAGAGCATAGGTTTTGAAGTCAATCAGGTCACACTGACAATAATGTCTTCATATCAACTAACTGCAAACAAGTGATCAGTCTATGTCGGGTTTCATTTCCTTTTTGTCAATTCCGTGGTGATACATGCTTCCTTTTCTCTTTACCTAAAAATTTTCGCACTTCTCTTTCATTTTATTCTTATTGGATTTTGTTCCTAGCAAACAGGAAAGGCACCGTACCTCATGTTTACACATTTCATCCTAATGAACCTCATGTGAGCAAACATGTAGAGAGAGAACTAGCGTTATTTACTTAGGATTAATCATAAATCGATTCCAGCCATTATGCTTACTTTTAAGTCTGGATCAATTTTAAAGAACGTTGTAAGGGAGGGATGCGTGTTGGGCAGTAGCTGAAAGTGTAATGCACATCTCTCCTTATAAGTTCTATACGGTTTTTTTGGCAAATTAAACTTCCTCTCTAATTTTGGAGTCATTTAAATGATATCAGAACTGAAAACAAAATTCTGAAAAACCTCCAAATAGACTTTCAAGTTTTGCAAAAAAAATTGGCTGCACGCAACTCATTTTGATTTTCACCACTGTTCTCAACTCCAGTAATTCATAGTTGAGGAGCGAAACCGATAAGGAATCGCAGTAGACGAAAAGAGACAAAATAATGGTTAGAAAAGCGAAAGCGGGAGATGAGGAAATGAGGAAATAACACGAAAACGAGAGTGGAAAAGCAAAATCCAAATTTACTCTCATTAGCGCTGGACACTGCCCTACGGCACACACGTGATCGACGGTTTAACCTCGCACCTAAGAGTCACTAAACCTTCCATCCCTAAAGGATGAGAGAATCACTATCAGATTGGGCAGGGAGGATATCAGCATTGACTTGATACTTCGTAGGCCATTATAAGTCAATATAATGGCCATATCAACGATGCATGATAAAGTACAACATATAGTGCATACCTCAGGCTAGTTAACGCTAGGGAAATTAAACCCTTCATTCTTTTGACGTTCATTTAGTTGCTTTTTGAAGTCATACTTGATCATCAGTGGACTTGTAGAGCGCGGATGTATAAGTCGCATAATATAGAGCGAGAAAGGATACAGCTCTCAACGTTTATCAATCTTTGAGGGATACGCCATGTATCGTTTTCAATTTTTAACTTCATTCGAGGTAATAGAATGCATGTCTGACCTTTACAGTAACTCGCGATGGCCTATCGCTGTCGCTAGTCAGTGCTGTCTGTCCTCTCAGGCGAGTCTGGGACTAGCCTGATACTATTTTATCGACCCCCAAGGGATGAATGGCTTGGTGGGTCATGAGCGCCAGATTAAATCATGTGTGTGTGCCGCACAGAGCACCTCTGACTACTGCGCCACATGCGCTCTTAGTCGCATAGAAATGAAAATAAAAACCATATATACCAAATCAATAACGACTTTCGTGGGTGAGTTTAGCTTGAACAAAAATTGCAAGAGCGAGTCAGGAAGTGATATAGGACGAAAAAAATCAAACTTTGGAAAAATCGCAATCGCATTTGAACTAGAAGCAGGTTATCGAATACTCACAGTTTGGTGGAAAATACTTGTTTAGCCAAACAATTTTGCCAGCTATGATGTATGAACTACTCCTGAAGCAAACATGATATTACAACTCGTATATTTCTATCTGGACACACCCTTTTTTTAAAAAAAGTCCATTAGATAAGTTATTCCATCCTTACCATATATTCTTTTACCTCGACAACCTTATCAAATATAATCTTATTAATCACCTACTAACTGAAACCCTCAGACCTGTCTAACTAGAAAGACTCTTCCACTTGCGGTTAGCACCTCGGTACGTTCGCCCACCACGCAAAGACCCCGGAATTTCAGTAGCTGGGTAAATATTATGTCAGTAACACAACCAACATATCATACTTTCTGTGAGTAAATATAAAGGCCGTTTGTCACAAAAGGCCATACGCCTTTTTCATTTCACCTTCTGTTTGTTAAAGACGAAAATTCACCTTTTGTATGATAATATTTCCCACTCACTTCCTCGATTGCTTTCCACCTTCCCCCCTATACGAAGTGTAACTGACTTTCATAAAAACATACGCGATGATGAATAGCGAATATTCAACGACAACTGAAGTATAAAAATCACTTGGTGTCGCTTATTTTTTCAAAGATGCGCCACTGATCGTTACCCATGCACGACAGCTTAAAGTTGATCGAAGCATAGTCACTGATGACTTAGCAATGATTTGTGAGAGTTTATCGAATCCTCAAGTCGACATTTTCATCTTTACTGACAAGTCTGGCACCAGCTTGATTGAAAGGACTGGTGACCAAACACCGAGTATTTCCCAGCTAGGTTTTTGTAAACCTTCGCATTAATCACTAATTGTCTGTTTCGTGTCGAAGTAATCAAACTGAAATGAAAAAGAAAACAAAAAAAAGAAGGACGTCAGTTTTTGCGACTAAAAGCTCCAATAAAAAAGTTGCTTCTGCGCTTCTGTTTATCAAGAAAGAACAAAAAGGCAAAGTAATTTTTTGAGTCTTGATCATTCGTCAGCTGTTAACGACCTTTAGGAGCGAATACAGCACTAGAAATTATAACTGATGCTCAAGATGTTTTGCTAGCTGCATAGCGGAATGAACTAAGAGTAGAATACCACGCGATAATGCCCAAGAACGTTTGAATAAGTAAGCGACGTTAGATCTTTCACTATGACGGCAAATGATGAATCTAGGTCAGATTATACAGAATACTAGAGCAGATTTATGAAAACAGTGAGTTTTTAATTTTTTGTTTTTTTAACAAGCTATTTTTCACCCACATAGAGCCTCTTGCGGGTTTCCCTCTAATAGATAAAGAATCAGACAAAAGTTAAAATAGCTTTATGAATGATGAAAATGAAGAAGCGTCAGCTAGTAGTGTACTGAATAAATCTCTGTGTCAACAATCGCGTATTTGCTCACTAAGAAACCAGTGATTAGAACGCTAACTTTTACGAGTCTCGTTCATTGAACCATGCTCTATCCCAATATCGCTTTCTTTTACTACTAAAAAGAGGCTCAACCAGAATAGGTCTCAGAAGTCATAAATATAGTAATGATTAAATAGTCAAAATAGCACCTTTTTTGTACTGTACGAACGCTGATAGTTCTTCTAGCATTTGATTCTGCTTGTTTACTGAGGATTTCATCTTGTCCACAAACGTCGTGGTTGTTGAGCAGGCCTTCTTGTTCCTCGAGGACAGCCACCTTGGGGTGTTTTGTCGGGCGTACGCTGTACTAATTCTCAGGAGGCTGTGAAATGATTTCCGCGTCGAGCCAAGCCAAGTATCATCATATTCGATCAAATATTAAACTATAAAACTAGGAGGAAACCGTTTTCATTGGTCTTCAAAAGAGTTCACCAAAGCCAAAACCTTGTATTTTCTAAAAAACTGCTTCCCTTTCTGTTCAGTTTTGCTCTACTTTTTTTGATTGATTGAACATAGAGCTTTGTTTTATGAAGTCCCAAAAAACACAGCATAAAATCATGTAACGAAATCGTTCAAGAATTCTTAGTAAAACCAAGGACTACCAAAGAGATAAAAAATCAAAAATAAGGAAATGTATTACTCTATATGAATTCAAAAAACTTGAGCAAGGCTGTGGATCCTTAGGCGGAATTGGAAATGCTGGAAGTTTACTTTGAAAACATGCCGAGTAGTGTAATAGTGGTGATACCGAGCATTACTAGGAGGGTGCTAGGTCGACTCCGCATTAGGTTAACCGAACATTCCATCTGTGCGATGTCGAGAAATAGAAGCCAGACTCCTGTGATCTCAACTCACTCCATTCTATCCGCGTGGGAAAGCACTGGCACAACTATCCCACGACTCCACAGAAAACACACTCGACTAGCATTCAAGCAACCATGAAAAAGTCGAAAATCCTCGAACAACAACGAATCCACACGAAAATCGCAAGATCTCCGTGGGATATGGACGAAAGGAAACGATTATAGTGCAAGAATCGCGGGGATCTACGCAATAAATGAACATCATGCGAAATCTGAAGATTAAAATGCTCAAATAAAAATTTTCAGATGCATTGAAATTTGAGCGTGGTCCTAAGAAAACACTCGAAGCGTATGGTCTAATACTTCAAAGAAATCAGGCTGGCAATCATCAAACCTCTGCATGAATAATGAAGTAGGGGATGGTAACGAAGATTTTCTCATGAACCGTTCTTTTCTTAGGATAAAATTTGCACTAAGCTGGTATTTCTCTTGAAAATCGATGGCTAACGTTTTGTCAATTTTTCCTCCATCGTACCCGCCATGCTACTTATATGAGAGAGGTCACCGGTGTGTTGTGACCCAATGTGGAGACACTTTTGGCTACGTACTTAAGGAAACCCCGCTCAACTATGGCTCTTCTGATCACCGAATTTTTTAAAAAGTCCTTGATATGTATAAATTGAACTATTGAAGTAATCATATGCATAAGAGACTTTGGTTATTTGGATAAATGTCTCCAATAATGTTGAGTAAAAAGGAGAACTATCAGTATTGAGAATCAAAGAACTCAACCTCGCATTTCACACTTATCGAGGGCGCAGGCTACCACTGTATCACCAGGACCATCGCTGTGCTATCACACTTTCTGAGATATAAGGTATCGAAAGCTCCAGCAAACAATCGTCCACGGGTTTGATCTAATGGGCATCTATCTGCATTGAACCTCTGGTATTAGCGGAACGCAAGTTTGACTCCCGTCTCATGGTCAGAGCTTTGTGTATCACTCAGCCATTGGACATATAGTTATACAGTCATAACAACAAAATTTTGCTCCTGAAAAGTGGCAAAATGAAGAGTTCATGTAGAATGCATATCAGAAATGTTGTATCATGATATGATTGTCAATATAGAGTGATTTCAAAAATCGTAGCAGCTTTGAAATGAATTATCCTTGAAACCAGTGGTCATGTCAATTGTTTCTATACATCGATGAGAAAGATGGTAAGGTTTTGAACAAGCTTTTAGGATTCTCTAGATCGAATCTGCTGAGCGATAACCAGAATGAGAACAGAAGCACTTGGAAATGAGAATTTACTTATGTGTGAAACTCTCATTTAATCTATTCCACGAATTTATTTAGGAGTAATCCATTCTAGCAAAGTTGGGAAAAGTCACGAGGAATCACATCAGTCTATTCCTCGGCGCGTACAAGCTAGTACTAGGTAAAAATTTCGAAATATACAAATTTTACGTTCTATTCGGGGGTATGGGAGTCCGCTGGGCAACTGCGGCGCTTTACGGTTGAATAAACGATAATCAGTAAGATCAATTTCTATGCATCGGCCGATCATCACTTTCCGTCCTTGCTAATGTATTCATCACAGCACGTGTTTTCTCTCTTATCCGTATACATGAGTCGCTTTCACATTTTACAAGAAACCCAGCGCTTTTCCCAAGTGGCTGGCTGCGCCACATTCGTTTTCCGTAAAGAATTTTGTCCTCATTATGGGTGCTGTTTAAGATGATCCTTCCCGGAATCTTAGGAGAACCGCCTTAGAAGAATTCTAAGCTTTATTGAGACAATAGGCGAACATTGTGTCTGGTAAGAACTAAAATACACTCTATGACTACTACAAAATTCTCATGACCTATTTACTTGAGCAGCCTTCACACTCACAGTTTTGACCACAGTGTTTCTCACATTCCCTCATTTTCAGGCATCCATCATCCATGAAGGTTATGGAACTATACCTTGCAAGTTACATTGCTGGATGCGGATTATCTTCTTTTTATGAATGTCACTGGTTGTTGATGAAGTCAAATCTCTCTGGAAATATGAGACATCCGCCTGAAGTTTCATTATGTAGAGTGACGAAAATGGGCTGATCCTTCCATAGAATCGAACCAGCACCGCGTTCGTAATAGTAGACATCAACACGTCTGAGCAATCCACAACACTCCCCACGATATTGATGCCTCACATCTTATGGTGAATAGGTTAACCTGCAAAGGAAGAATCATTTGAGGATTTATCTTAGACGTTCCGTGAATTCAGATTTCACTGAAAGAGCAAAATTTTACTAATAACAAAGACTTTTCAATTAACGAACTGGGTCTGATTTCTCATGAGCTTTTGAAGTTCGTAGAATTCGCTAAGAAATGAACTCAGCTAAAGAAGAAAAAGCTCTCAATTCTTGCCATAGAAAATCAGCCAAAAGACTTTTTGTAACCTCATCTTTTGTTACCAATACTTCTCTTGCTGATATGTCATTGTGGTTACTATTGTCGTTATTATCATTTCCACTAAGCTCGTGTGTCTCAATGGTCAGATGTGCCTTGTTACATACATGATCAACCTATCGACGGTTGATGATTCTAACCCGTGCTCTAAGTTCACTAAGCCTTCCGTCCATCTGCGGTTGCCGAATCGGTACCAAATTGGTCTAGAGATAGCTCTACCGAATTGATACGTCGGTAGGCCGTCGCGAGTCATTGTAAAGGCCAGAGATGCATCAGTCACCTCAAACGATGCTATATGGAGACAATGTATGACGCGTCTTTTGGGGATTGATCAGCGCTGGGAGCCTTATACTATATTGTTTTTCCAATATTGTCATTACAATTGCCTATATTATCCCTTATCGTTATTTTTATCGTCATGATTATTGTTAGTATTATTATTCTTGCTATGAAAGGGAGGATAACATAGTGGATAGTGACGTGTGTATCAAGAAGCTTAACAAATAGCAGTGATTTCTATTTCCCTAATACTCCTGCAATTGATCAGTTGAAAGCTTATGAACGCCTTAGCGTGGCTACTTCCAAGATCAAAAGGAAAGTCGTCTCGATCGTGTTCACTACCAATCTGCAGCATTCACAAATAGGACAAAATCCTTATGCAGCTCGTGAATTTTCGAAGGAATTTGTGGAGGATGAGTGCAAGAAAAAGAGTTTAATCTAAGTGCTGAGATCCACATAATAAATTATGATTACGGTTTGTACAGAATTAGGAAAATTATAATTACACCAATATCAATATTATTATTTTATTTCTAATACTATTGTGACTGATGTAGTCATCACTATTTTCAATACCATAATGGCTGCCAACATTGTTTTTGTAATTACTGTTATCATTGTTGGATACGACGTGACCGAGTGCTTCTGATGCTCGTCGCAGCGCGTGCGGAACCGAGCTCCACTCGCCAACTCTCTCCGGCAGTCAACAATAATGCCCATGGAACGCCACAGCTAGGCTACCCTCGAGATTGCAAGGAGACTCGCTCAACCAGTATTCTACGCCGTTCAAGAAAAAGACGAAAGACGAAGTAAGCGCTAGAAGTACTGGGATCCGCAGAGTGAAAAACAGTGTGATGACGGACCAAATAAAGTTCTAGAGTGCTAAAATGTTATCATTGTTACTATCACTGACCCATTCCGGAGAGAGCAGCGCAAATGATAAAGCGGCGCAAATTTTCGTTATTTGATCTGGGTTTATTTTCACCATCTTGAAAAAGTTTTTGAATTTCACGTCTATTGATACATCAAGATTAACTTTACACCTCATATGCTTTTGAATCATGTGTAACTCTTACCAGAGAAGAAGTCCCTGCATATCACGCAATCACACTGTTCTTCTCATTTAGTCAATTGTGATAAGTGTGCAAAGGATATTATGGAATGAATCTTTGAGCGTTCAAAATTCTCATTATATAAGATGCCTGATGCTTGTCTCCGCAGACTCTCAAGCTGATACGTCAACGTGGAATCGCACGAGCTACTGATAACAGAAACTTTACGTCAAATCTTGCGAAACGCTGCAGAGAAGCGATAAGAGAAGACCTCAAAGAAAGATCAGCAGCAGTTATGACACAAGCTGCAGAAGTTGAGGAAGAGCATTCGCTAAGGCCAGCGAGGCTTCGCCATTTTTAAGACCAAGATGATTGCACTCCGATGCCCTGACCTACCGTCATTTGAATTGAAAGAGGATGAATATGTCGTTCCACCGGTCCTCCCTTCCAAAAATCGACATGCTATATTGTCGGTGAAGAACAGAACAACACACGACCTAGGCTGGATAGGCCAGAACACCTGAAGAACCCACCGCCAGTTCTTATCAACATCCTGACCTAGCTGTTCACTCCCTACCCGTCAGAATGCAAGGCTCCCATTCAGTGAAAAACCAACGAAACCGTATTGATGTTTAAGAACAGAGACCTTTGCGACATAGGCAATTATCGCCCAATCTGCTTGCTGTCCGTTGTCTATAAACTCTTCACTCAAGTCATTATACAGGAATAACAGAACAAGGAACGAAGGGCCACCATGCGAACAAGCAGGATTTCGAAAAGGGTTTAGCACCATGGACCACATTCCCACAAACACAAAATTCGTTGAAATTTCACGAGAGTACAAACAACCACTCTGTCTCCCTTTCAATCGATCTGAAGAAGGCATTTGATTCAGCGGAAACAGAAGCGGTTGTGGAGGCTCTGGATAACCAGGGCGTCACCATTCGGTGCATAATGATCCTTCGTGAGCTTGACAAAGATTTCACGATCAAAATATTTCCATTCTACACTAATGTCATCATTAGAGTAAGAAGGGGGGTTTGACAAGGCGGTACGATTTCGCCAAATCATTCACTGCCACCCTCCTAAATGTCATGGGATCATCAGAATGGAACGATATGAGAGTGAAAATTGATGGTCGACAATTTAACTATCTTCGCTTTGCTGATGATAACGTCCTCATAACACCAAGCATCAGTCAAGCGGAACGAATCCTGACCGATTTTGGCAATGCCTGTGGAGAGATTGGTCTTCAACTAGATCTAACGAAAACGATGTTCAAAAAGGTTTTGAATGCCCCATTCACGCTCAACGAAATGGACATCACCGAATGCTTCAGATACTACTATTTAAGTCGTGAAATCAACATGATGGACTACCTAGATCTAGAGTTGAGCAGGAGGAAACGAGCGGCTTGGTGAACCTCTAAGAGTATCGAAGACGTAGTGAAGAACATCTGACTTTGTGCCCATCTTTTCGGCTCGGCGATTATCTCTACCCTAACGTATGCAGCAGAAACCTGGCCGCTACGTAAGCAGGATGAAAGAGCACTTGGCGCTATTGAATGCGCAGTCAAAAGGTCGATGCTAAGAGTATCTCGTATCTCGCAAATGTGAGAAAGGATCCAAAGTTCCGACCTACGTCAACGATTGAAAGTCAGAGACTCGGGATATCAAGCGCTCCACAGAGAGACCACCGACCTGTTCCAATTTCTTTGAGCAAGGCGTAAGAGAAAGATTTGTGATGCTCAGCGAATCCCTCGAGCGAGAAGGACCACTGGGCTAATCTTGCAGGCGATAGGAAAGCGAGTCACTCGACGATCAACGGGACGACAGGTAATTCAATGCCTAGCTTCATAATAGCGATTTAGAATTGAAAAGCAATGAAATGTTGGTGCAACCCTTGTCACTGGGACATGCCACTTCTTTTGCGTGCTGCACGCATTTTTTTAGTTGATTGCCTTCAGTGCCATTCCTTGTACCTCGCCCAAGTTGCGTTCACTCCAAACAACATAAATGTGACCACATGCGGGTGGATGTAATCATTCATCGATAATGTGATTGTAATTTCAAATTACGTTCTACTTAAGAAGAAAAAGTTTTTTGCTTTCAAAATGCGTTGTTCCACTTCCATGGCGGATTTTTCGGTATTATATACTAGAATTTTGTTTCTACGTGATGTTCTCGCTATGAAAAATCAGCCGACCGTTAGTTGAACCTCTATAAACATATTTTTAGCAAGAGGAACATTCACTTGGTTTTGAAAGCCCTTAATTCCTTATCAAGAAATGCGTAAATGCGGTTGAATTATATGTAAAATACTCGTGTTTTCCTCCTTTATCCAAAAAAAGCTTAATCACCAGATTATTAATGATCATTCGGTAGTTTGAGATCTGGAGATTTTAGCAATATGCCTGGTTTCTAAGAATGCGAAGTGATTACCAAAAGAGAATTAAGTTTTGCTTTCGGAATTAGCTGTTTCAACTTTACAGCGAAATTTGGGGTAATATTGTGGAATGCAATACTGAGAAAGTTCGATTTTGGTGATATATTACAGAAGAGATATCTAAAAGAGTTTTATAGTGAAGATAGCCCCCATGTATCAAAAATTATACTATGTTTCAACGAGAAAACCACATTGTCGTAAAAAGGAAATATTTCCAGCTCTTATGTAACATTCGTTTCTTCCTCTGTCATTTAGTTTTTTGTAGTTATTCGATAGCTCGAGAAATATAGATTTTCTTACTCAGCTTGCTGACTTTCATAGACGCTTAATCAATTAGAAGAAAGGTAACGTTTTGCAATCGGAGTTCATTTGCCCAACTTCACATGGAATTTTTTGGTTTTTCATAGTGAAATTTTGTTTCAGAGAAACTATGTCGCCATAAAGTATTGAATATCAGGGGAGATTTCTAGAAACTTGTTCTTAGTATAAAAAAAACACACACTTACCAGAGAAAATTTTCACCTTTTGGTAAAAATTGTGCGATATGCAGTTACATTCTATAAAAAGTGCTCGTATTTCCTTGCATTTTTTATGCAGCAGAAATTTTCACTAGACTATTAGTAATCAGTCAGTAGTTTGAGAATTAAAGATTTTTTATTAAGCTTGGTTCATAGAAAAACCTTATTGCGCTGTCAAAAATGAAAAGAAGACCGTGTTTTACTCCTGGACTATATAGCCCGTGTCTGCACTTTACACTGGCATTGTTGGTACTTATACAATTAATTTTTGGTTTTTCAAATTTATCATTACGAAGATCATTCGTTGTAGGGAGCATTTTTTTGCATGATGACTGCCCATCTGCTTCAATAATTCTTACTTTTTAAAAATTTATATGGCCAATATGTGAATAACTCCGTCATTATCTAAGCTTTGAATAAGAAATTCAAGCTTTTTTGAACGTGCAGAGGGAAGAGCCCAAACATGTCATGCGGTGGAGGTAATACTCCCATTGGCAAAAACGATACCCGTCGGAAACACTTGGAGAGCATGGAGCAGAAGGGAAGGTTTTACTGTTGGACGTCCAACCACCTGGATATGGTCATATTGGAGTTATTAGGAGAGCCAGGAATTTGATTGAGCGCATGAAGTCTTTTTGAGGGTATTCAACTAGAACGAATACCAAGAGGACGTAAACGGTACGGGTATCCAGTGTCAAAGTTACCACGATAAAATGTGCTTGCAGAACAGAATAAGCGTGGATAATAAAAGTTGCTAGCGGAGAAACGACAGAACAAAGTGCTTTTTGGATTCCAACTGCCGGCTTTTATAAGAATAGAGAAATTATTGAGAAATGATAAATTGATATCGCATGCACTGTGCAGCATCATTTTTGCACAAACAATTGATCCATTTCTATCATGACTTTGGGTTTTTCATGAAATGAAAAAGTTTCAAAACTGGAAGATTTTTAAGGTAATCTTTGACTTTAAAAATATAAACTGACGAATTGCTTGGTTATTTGCAAGAACAAGAAGCTGCCATCATGAAAACAAAGAATAAATATTTTGTTAGAAAGAAAATTTCCATCGTTTAGATGGGAATGTCGTCTTTTCGCATGAATCGTGCGTGATTTTCGTATCAATTGAACTTCTTGAGCTTCCTATTGATACTTCCTGAGCTCTACTTCTTCAGCTTCCTATTGATATATAATTTGTCTATGACTCTTGCAGAATGGAGCAGTCCAGGGGACAGAAACGATAGTTCACGCCTTACATAGATACTTAGGATAATTAGATGGTCCTTCTTCACTAATTGTGCGAACCTCATCACATATTTCAAATGGTATATTGCTGGTCGTCCATATGATGATCCTTGGCTTCCTAATGTAACCTTCAAGGGCTCTTCAGATCTTCACGATGTCGTTTTCCAAGGATGGGTTTCGGCGACGGATCCTCGGCTGAGCTTCCTACTATTAGTTCGGAAGTGCTGTTAAACCGAAATCAAAGCAAGGGTAATAAACGGATCGCTCACGGATGATGTAGAAGCCCTTTTCAACGCTTTACGAGTACAAATGTGCTCTACCAGTTCAAACCACACACAGCCAAAAAGACCAAGGCAAGTTTGAGGAATTGGACAGAGTTGAGATTCTACCGCATCCAGCCTATAGTCTGGACGTTTGCTCCATCTGATTGCGGCCTTTTCCGATCAATGCAACACTTTTTGGAAAATCGCCGATTTGAATCTTTTGGTGAAGTTGAAGAAGCATATAAAGAGTTCTTTGAGTCAAGGCCGAAGAAATGTTAATTCGATCACATCCAAAACCTGGCGGACCGATAGCAAAAAGTGGTGGATAATGATGATTTGTATTTTAAAAAATATTTGCTGTTGTTTGTTGTCTGAATATATGCATAAATTTTGGATGCTTTATCAAACGACGGAAATTTTCTATCCAACATAGTACTGTGCAGAGTGACTAGTGGAGCGTGTGGTACTGACGAGGTGAAAAAAATCGCCGAAACGTACGTGTACTACTGGAGCTACAAAACCTTGCAAACGACCGAAACAGCCTCTTATATATAGTTCTATAGAGCACGCGCTCTCGGGTAGAGCAAGATAAGGTTCGAGTTTCTCCTGACGGTAGAATTTTTGCTCATCACTGCAAATGTACTAAGTTTTTGAAGATGGGTAGTTCTTTGCTGTGAATTGAAAGCGCTTTTTTTTATTAGCAAGTAACCACAGGTTCTAATGTACTATGATTCTAATTGAAGCCTCGTGTCTAAAATTATTGAGAATGTGAAGTGTGATTGAGCACCGTGTGCAGTACGTCGTACAGTTGAACACTTAATGAGTTCTTACTTTTTCTAAAGTTAAGAATAGCTCTTCCTTCTGTACAGCGCGAAAACTTGGAAGTGTCCTGTTGGTGTATTAGATAATGAATCGGAGAATGACTTTTACTAGAACTCAGCAGTCTCGGCTCCACTGTCTTCATTTTTTGTTCGGTGGGTAGAATATCTTTTTACCACATTATGTTTCTTCACTCGATACTAATGGAGAGCAAAATACAGGATGCTATAAATTAAAAGAAGCCATTTTGAGCACTTATTAGATTACCTATCAAACCCCTTTTTCATGAAATGTATTGGTCGGCAATTGAACTGATACTAGCTGTTTCAGTTTTTAGATCGCTATACAACTGTCGGCTACTTCTTCATGCCTTTCGTCATTCAGATTTCGACTTCAATAACGTCGTGAATCCATTATCAGAAAGACTAGTCTAAGATCTGATCAATGAGTGCGACTGGTGCGCTCTACATCAATTGAAGAAAGTTATCCACTTTGAGAAATCTTATCATAAATGTGTTGCTGGATGACTTGACGTAAGTTAAACATATAATATGTTTTGAGCCATGGTCTAAGTGCTCAACAGGCCCCTGTTTCGCCTGTCAGTACAATGTCAGATAAATCCATAGCTTATCTTGCGGTCATCTATTGCTTGGCTCGATTCCTTCATAGAGGGGTATAACCTCAATGGACTGGCTGAACCGAGGACGATGCCACTGATGAGTCCCGGTAGGACGGAACAGGCGCCTGTATAGCATGTAGACCATGTAGGCTCAAAATATGTCATAGCCTTAGCAGATTTATATTGTTTGAGCAAGATCTATGAAAAAGTGGACGAATGGAGAGATAGATAAACAATTAGAGATGTAGACTGGACTTTAAGAGAATCAAGAATTCGACAAAGACGATCAGCGGTACTCGTAGCTGTTCATTCTTTGCAGAAAAAGATATGGAGCTTACATCTGTCTCTATGTCGAATCAAAACACTAGCAGGAGCGGCAATCATAAGACATGGAAGGAAACACTGATCAGACAGGGCCTGCATTATCGTTGGGAGAAGTCGTTCAGTAATCAACCAGGTATGGCTGCTGCTTCATTCTAATGACCATGGTTATTGTGTAGAATAAGAGGACAGAGAGAACACTGAAGTACACCCAGTATGTCGTATGAAATATTCAAAATACTGGATGTTTTCAATGCAAGTTAGAATCAATAGAGCAGTCCTTTCTAGATGTCTGCCGTTTCCGAAGACCTCAAAGTTCTCTAGTTGCTAAACTCATTGCAAACATTAGAAAAGTGTGCAGTCGACGAATACGAAACAGCAAACTGGAGGTGGTCAGTGCAAGAACCTTACCAATGCATAACTCATAGAGTCGCTTATACTCCTTTAGTAATCGAAGTTCTTGGTAGAGACGTTGATTATCTTGTAGTGAAGAATTTCAATAAGCTTTCATCGCCACACTCAATGTCCTTGATATAGTTTGCTGCTTGCGTCGTTTGAATGCATGTGTGCCCTATGCGGCTGATTCCATGATGACGTTTCTGTCGAGTTTTTGGGAAATCACTTAGCCGAAAAGGAATGACCGATTCTTTAACAAAGAAGACGTGCAATGATTGGTGATTTCTTCAACATGCTGAGCTACCCAGTATCTCGCCCAACCCTTCATGTTTACATCGTGGAGTACTCATCGCGGTGTAGGATACTAAATTAGATAAATTGTTGACGAAACTCCTCTCGTCCGCCTCTCTAACCATTTGCTGTTTCAGCTGCTTGAAGAGGAATAGGTGGCAACTTTGTACTGATGGATCAATATCTAATCAATAAGTAGCAATGCTTCTCCTGTTTTCCACAGATTCATTGTTTTGGAACCACGCGGAGATGAGCGACTGCCTCTCCATCACCGCAAAGCTCCAGTGTTCTATTTAATTCCAACATCTGTCACTCTTAGAGTAGTTGGACTGAAACAGATTTCTTGTCCGTTACTGCTACATGAGTACTGACCAGCTTGAACTCTGTACCAAATTTCGGACTATAATTCTTTACTGCATCGTTCCAGTGTAAAGTATGTTCTTAACTTCATTATGGGAAAGGCTATTTATGTAGTTAAAATTATTTGATGATTGTACCTGATTAATCCAAAGTCGTCATGACGTGAGGATACCGTAGATGTTATCACTTACTATTGCAAAGATGCCTCTTTTCTTTTTTGACGCCTTCTGCTCTGAGGTCAAGCTATTGCTTGTTAGATAGTTTGGCCAGTGCACCATAATATATTGGTCAGGCTAAGACGATGGAATATATTTGTTAAACTAGTACCTCGGAATACATTCATTTCATTAGAGCACCAGAATGTATTTGTTACTCTACTACGTCACAATATACTATCAAATCTAGCATACCAGAGGATAAAAAACAGCTTGATGCATCAAAATATATTGACTAAATCAATAAAACATAATTCATTAGTCAGACTAATCCACCAGATTGATCGATTACATCCATGAACCAGAACATTTCACTTAAACCCATGTATAAAAATTTATGTTGCATAGCTCACTGCATTGCACACCTCTAAGTCAATTGTCAGAACCGGATGATCGGCAAGTTAATGAAGAATGTTCCTCATCTCACAGCAGACTTTTCGCTTTTGCTATTGAAATACTCTTGAACAACGGTACTTGAGTTCCATTATACAAGAGAATCCACGAATCATCTTGACGGAAGGATTTACAATGTGCTAGATCATAGAACACGTGGCGCGTTTCCAGGTGACAATTAAGGTTAAGAGGGCACAGAAGTGAGCTGGTACTTCTCTTAAGATACAGGTGAGTTGAGGACTAGACTTCTCCTTTTTATTGAATTGATGTGACTCATAACCGCTGCGTTTACGTTGACATGCCCATGCATGAGTGGGTTTGGCGTCTTTCTCTTGTACAAATTGTAAATTGCAAGTCAAATCAATTACACCTATGTAACTGAGCCCTTAAACAGTATGAGATAAAGTGACATCTCGGTCAAACAGCATGAGATAGAGAAAAATCAGTCATTTCAAATTTCTTACATTAAGCCTATAGCAAAAGATTCTTATTGATGAAAGATGAAGCTCTCGGCGTCGATCAATCCATGAGGGATGCGCCATGCATTCGTCTTCAATTTCTAACCTCGTTTGAGGTGATTGAATATATTTGACCTTCACAATGACTCGCTCTGGCCCCGCTGCACCGAGTCAGTGCTGCTTACCCTCCCAGATAAGACTGAAACCTGTCTGGTACCAATTTAGCGACCCCGGATGAATGAATGGCTTGGTGAGCATTGGGCGTGAGATTGAACTATTGACCCCGTATGCCACTCAGAGCACCTCTAACCACTGCGCCACACGCACCCATCGCTCATGCGCACATGCGATTCTTAATATAAAAAAATTTTCATTTGATTGACGTTCTGACGGGTTTTGTAATCAGCAGAGCCAACATATACTTATTTTCAAAACCGGCATTACTCAAGCATCTGTTGATTGAATGCTATAACACGGACTGAAGAAAAGAAAACAAACGTTATATTCACTTGGAACTTTGTTCCCTTGCACTACAATCTGGTTTTCTTACTAAATTATAACGAACTCCTTATCATCTTCGTAAGCCAAACACAAAGTATTAAACTGAAGATAAGGTTCCTCAACTCTTACTGAAAATTGAAAGTTCATTAACGAATCCAATAAAAAACAATAATCACTCCCAATATCGATTATTTATCAATCTCACCATGTTTCAGTAATTCCTTATTTTGTTTTTAAGCCAAACACGAGCTGACGTTTCGAAAGCTGTTTAAATAAATATTGTTATGGCACCTCGTGTCTGGTCCAAGAACAAAGTAAGCATTTACAATAATTACTCTCCATGATAAAGGCGATCATTATTCACGATCTTCTGCTAAAGATCTGCAAGCTTTCGTATCTATTAGAAATAATATTCTTTGAGCTTAGATTAGAAAAACTTCTAACATGCTTCTTCAACTTGATTAAATGTCTCAAATTGGCGCCCAACTGTTCCACTGAGCGTAAAGACCATAGTCGGAAGGTGCAGCATCTCGGCTGTAGGCTGGGTACGGCAAGACCCCGACTCGCTCCAATCAACAAACTTTTCCTTAGTCTTGTTTGCGATGTGAGGTTTCTTGTTATCTTGCTGAAACAGCGCGCTTTCGACAAATCACTATCGGTCACTTTCGCCTCGATACACCGTAGACTCGGTTCACTGCTCGCAGTTGAGTTCGGCATTGATGGCATGACCATATGGATGACGTTCGAAATGTAAGAGCATTCAAAATTCTTGAAAGCAGATCTTGACCTTTTCCTCAAGCGGATTTGACGTGCACAGATGGTGAAGCTTGACCTTTTGAAGCCCAACGCTTGTTCCGATCGTGAATGAACAGGTAGATCCACTTTCTGAGACATCTTATGGATTTACATTACCCGAGATTGTGTAAAACAGTCATTAAATTTGAATGTTACATAGATGTTAAGGAACTTCTCCTCATATTGGTATGATGGCGCAATTTATTCAAACAGCTAATTCGGCACTTCCGCCTTTTTCAAAGCTTGCAAAAACAAGTTGTTCAAAGTTCGGTCAGGCAAACACCCCCATTGTCCCTTTAGAAAATTCGTTGGTCACGGGTTCCGTTTGGATCAAGCACAAAATCTTCTTTCAACATACTCACCTTCCTTGCTGTTTTGATTCGGGAAGTAATAGGTTGGAAAAACAATTTTCCACTGTTTGGATGGGAATGTCGTTTTTTCGCATGAATCGTGTATGATTTCCATATCATTTGAAAAATCTACTTTTGCGCATTTATTGACATATAATTTGTTTATATCTGCTGCAGAATGGACTCCGAAAGGTCAAACACCATCATCCATACCGCGTTAAAATCAATTTAGCAAAAAGGTCATGATTTGTGTTTGGTAGAATTTCGAAGAGATTTCGCATTTTGAACTTGTTGCGAATGGCGAATCCATCAACGCCGATCTTTACTGCGAGCAGCTGGACCGAGTTTACGACAAGTTAGCCGAGAAGTACCCAAAACTTGTTCGTCGAAAGCGCACTTAATTTCAGCAAAACAATGCAAAATCACACAAATCTAAAAAGACCAAGGCAAAGTTCGAGGAATTGCACGGAGTTGAGATTCTACCGCACCTATAGTCCGGACATTGCTCCATCTGATTACGGCCTTTTCCGATCAATGGCACAGTTTTTGGAAAGTCGCCGATTCGAACCTTTCTACAAAATTCAAGAAGCATGTCAAGAGTTCCTTGATTCAAAGCTGAAGGAGTGGTACTTCGATCACATTCGAAACCTAGCGGACCGATGGGAAAGGTGGTGAATAATGGTGGTCTCTATTCTGAAGAATAGCTGTTGTTGGTTGTTGTCTGAAAAAATGCATAGATTTTTTAATGTTTTAGCAAACGATAAAAATTTTTTTTCAGCCTAGTATGACTGATTAATGAATGAATATGGATAAGACAACATAAATTGTTCAATGACATTATGAAACACTCCATTTTCGTGAATCTCTGGCTTTACCCTTGGAACGCGGGTTCTACGAAGGATAATCGGCAATGTTCGTACTACAACTAGCCTTATTAAACTTTCTTCTGTCATCTTACAAATTGCAGACGACTAAAATCCTTTTAGTACGATGAAAGTAGAAATTTTATTAGAAGACTGCCGCATCATGATTATAGCTCGCCACGCTCGCCGCGCGACCACGCCGTGTTCCGCGCCTAGATTTCAACTTGGTCGTCAAGGGAATGGAACTTTTTCTGGAATAATCAGATCATTGATTTCTTTTCTATTAAGTTTTTGATGCATGCAAAATATTGACCGAGTAATCAGATATGGTATGTATATACGTCTAAGGTATGACGGAAGAGTTGCCGCCGAAACGTTCGCCATCAACTTTCGAGGAAAGAAAAGTACCGACTTCGTACAAGTTTTGAGTAAGGAAAAGGATTTCAATTCAGTTAAACAAATCAATTTAATTCAGTTTGCCATAATTCAGTTTAACATAGTATAATTTAACGAGTGTGAACCATAACTTATTAAGTATTTTCACAATTCTTAAGTAACTGAAATTGCTTGAGACTTTTTTTTACTTTTCAACACTTTAGACTTTTGAATTTCGGCTTCTACATCATCAGTGAGCGGTCGGTCAAACTTCTTTCCTACCCCTGCTTTTGATTTCGGGCTAACACCATCTCCGTATCAACTAGCAGGAAGCTCGGCCGAGGATCCGTTGCCGAAAGCCACCATTCTTCAAAAACGACATCATGAAAATCTGAAGAAGCTCTTGCGAGGTCATGTCAGGGAACCAAGGAATATTATTTGCATGATCAGCAATATACCATTTGGAATATGTGCTGGGGTCCGCACAACTAGTGAAGACGGGCCATCTAAATATCTAAGTGAGTAAGTAAGTTTCTTTTCACTTAGAAAAGACTCTTTTTTTACCGCACTTGAGAAAAGCGATAGCACTTAACACTGCTTTTACCTTACTCTAAAAAATTGTTTTGAGATTTCTTCTTTATTTAAAAGATTAGGAATGAAAACTTGTCATATCACGGCTCGAATGATTACTAGTTGATCATAAACAATATCAATAATACCGGTCTTACTTAGTAACCCACTTACTTGACTAAACAGATAAAAAAAAAACTTAATTTTGTAACTATAACGTCATTACATCGGCGTCGTCTGTGGTGCATGATCTTGAAATGACTCAGTCAGGTAACTTTTTGAGTGGAATTTAGCTCTCTTGGATTGATAATGCTTTCTTATTTCTGACAACAACACCTAATGGAAGGTTTATATGAGAAAAATATCCAGTTATTGACTATCGGATCAGTATTCGTGTGAAAAAAACCGATCATTCATGGAGATGTCTGATAAGAGTGATGATCACGATTTGGACCTTACTAGTGCTTCGAATCCTCAGAATTTCACAAAAGATACAGTGAAGTTGATAAACATTGAACAATTGTTCTTCATAGGAACAACTAATTGTGTGGTGGACATTATTCGGTAAACAACAAGGTGAAAAAAATTATGGCCATTAAAACAGGATTAGAAGAATTGGAAACAGGAACTTCCGATACAGTAACGTCTAAAAATAAACGTGAATAACTACTAAAACGTGCCAAAAATCAGAACATAGAGAAGCCAAAAATGTAAGAACGCATTAAGTAACCTCATAAAGTGCAATGGATGAAACGCCAATGTTCACGTGAAAATCGGCCAACTATTCGATTCTACTCATAAAAACGGTTTAATGCATATTTGGCCAGCGTAAGAGCTTCTAATGGTTCGCCGCCGTTCAAAAATAATGCCTTTATCCTTCAGGAGAATTTTGCTTATAGCGAAGATTGAAAGAGGTGCTTAGCAGAAGGAGTATCATCTTCAGCCACGATGCAATACGCATCACTATACATTTTCGCAAGTGAAACACTCAAAAGATTGGTATCTTTTTAGAGTGGGATGCTTCCAGAGATAAATAGTGAAAATTGTTCTGCTTCAATGATGCCAATCAACTAATCAATCACTTTCAAGATGTTCTCGCTGACGAAGGTCATAAGCAAAAAAAAACTGGGAACAAGTGTAAAGAAGCTACAAAAGTGCTACCATGATAATATGTGCTCAAAGATTGAAGGTAATTCTAAGGGGAGTTTAAAGTCATGAGGTCAAGTTATATATGATGAAAGAAACAACGATCTATGCAGCAATCTAAAGAAATTTTAAATTTATAGCTCTTCAAATGATGATGTGATAATCTTGGAAGCGTAGAAAAGAGTGGTGGCAAACAGGCGTCGATATTGTAACGGGTTAGAGCACGCGCCTCTGATAAGGTAAAATAGGAGTTCGAATCCCGCCTGACGCAGAAGTTCGGCTTATCACTCAACATCATTGGATATATTTGTAACTTATATCACCGCTATAAGGCGGTTAAATAAACAAAAATTCTTGTTCTGCTTTTTTTTTCAGATCAACATCTTGACAATTTTTGAGAAAGAGAAGCAGTTATAGAAATTTGTGTGTGCCTTCTATGGTTCAATCTAACTTTTTCCTCACAAAGACTATTGTTTGGGAACTAAATCTAAGCAAACAATGAAATCGAATGGTCAGATTTTGTTAGTTCGTAATGCATGTGCGGCGGCAGCAAACATCAACGATCTGTTAAGAAACACCCATTTGGAAGCAGCCGAAAGAGAAGGATAAGTTTTTGAAAAACGAAAATATTTTCCTAGTAAAATGTTAGTTGAATGTCAAAGGTAGCATTTCTTTTGCAATGTACTCTTTGAAATTAGTGCGTGTCGTTCTAAGAGTGTACATGGTCAGTGGAGGAGATAGAAATTCGTACTGGTCGCCAAAAATGCATCCATGATAAGTTCATTCAAAATTAGTTTTAGTCTGGTCAAAAGGAAGAAATAAAGAGTCTAAAACCGACGCGTTAGTCCTCAGCTTCAATGAACAATGTGAACACATGGGAACTTATGACCAAAGCTAGCATAATTTGATAGTCTGGTCTCTAGAAAAGACTTCTCAGCCCCATATGTTGCCTTTCGTATTCATTTTATTTATGTGAAGCGCCTTTTTTTCTTTCTTTTTTTCTTTGTTTGTTGAAACAGGCTACTTCAGCTGTATCTTCCACGGCTACTATGCCAGTGTTGACGATAAAAATGACTGATTCGCCAACACTTCTATGTTGAGTAAGAAACCCGTGATCTGATAAATTGTCTTTGTAAGTAAACCGTGAATAGTCTGCGACATACTAGAAATCTTTCGAAATCGTAATTTCTATATAACCACTCGAAATTAAAATGTATGGATGCCGACATCAGAATTTCTTAGTATTGTAAAAAGCAGACTAAGCTGTAGGAAGCAAGTTGCGATTTTTCCAATAAAAGCTCTGGGCACCCGGTGCCATCCTGGAACACTGTAACGCTTTTCTGAGCCCTGCAGCATATGAGTAATCAAGGTTTGTATGGGTCGTGGACGACTTAACGAATTCTTGAAGAATTTGGGCACTTTTTCACTATCTCAGATTTCTTCAAAAGTTGTTTCTATACAGATATGGGAAAATAGGAAATAAGCGATAAGGTGCGGAAAGCGAAAAGGTTATAGATACCGTGCAATAATACACACAGACGGCTGCTGGTTATATCACGTCCCCAATCAATCAAAATTCACATATTTTGAGATCGTCAATTTGGTTCTGAAATTACCGAAAAAAGGCTACTCCTTATCCATGAGGACTAGCGTCAGCTTCTATAGTGAAGACTGAGAACGCTGTAGTAAATCTCAGGATTGTTAACAGAAGATACTCGAGGATGTTTTTGATTGTATTCGCGTAAAGACAAGAACCTGAATGGCAGTCAAGCCCCACAAAAAGTCCAGTAGTTTCGTAAATGGCGCATGCAAAAGAAGTATCCGGATAGAAGAACTGCTGCTTTTTTAACGGGTGAAACTGAGTCACATTAGTAACCCAAAATATTTTCAAAATTGGATCGGCACTTTTAGGGATTCTAGAACTTCAAGCACATCATGTTCGATGATGTCAATTGTATCAAAATTTTCGTTCTTGAGCGCTTGCTTTTAACTTACCCTTTTGAGATATGGAAATTTTTGAGAACCAGTTATGTGTACGGATCGATCACCTTTCCAGCAGCACATCCTCGTGAGAAAAAAAAATTGCAATCATCAATTGGTTTTTTTTTTTGCTCGATTAACAATATTCTATATTAATTGTGTAAATAACATTCCATTAAGCACAAGTGCGTTACTATGTGTGAAAATTACTATATCAAGTTGTCCGTCATTTGCACCTACATTCCTACATCTTTCGCATGTTAAGAATCCATTATAGTTTTCATTAGTTATGCGGATGCGCAACAATTCCTCAGCTAGTGAGTAAGATGCCACAAGCGAAAGATTTGCATCATCAGGTATTTGTACTAAGTTTCAGATGCAAAACATTAATTCTTCCATTATTACAATGCTGGTTCACTTAAAGATGCCATATCCAAATATTCACTCCGTACGTTATACGCACCTTCCCATATGCGGTTTGTTCACATCACGCTGTACCCACGTTCTTGTAGGTTCCACCCGTATCCCAGGCTTATCAAGTCTTCCATCTCTACAGGACCCACAAATTGGCGCCCAAAATGTCTGGAAGGATAGCACTACTAAAGTGACACGGCGCCAAGTCATAGTAAGTTAGGAGGCCAGATTCGCATACAGTCATCTCTACGTTCATGGACTAAGGATTGATCGATTTAGAATGCCAATGCCTTTCTCCTTAAACTGCAAATCAGTATGGTTAAAGGTCTGTAATCACCCAATGGAAAATATATGTGAAATCAAAAGTTTCTCCTTAAGATGCCTCAAGCGACGACCTCCTAAGATTATGCGAATTTTCTGATTTCTCACTGTGTAGCTTACACCGGAAGTGAATGAGAGGACCTTGTAGGAGCCAACTAGGAAAATAAATGGTTTACAGACGGGACTAATTCCTATAATAGTTTAAGACCATTTGTACCACCAGTGAAAACCTATTCAAGAGTTGGTAAAGATTTTTCAAAACTTTATCTACAAAAACCTTCAAATTGAAGTAAAAAGGGAGGTTTTTCTTTTCTCAAAAATAACGAGAATCACCTTTTTTATACTAAAATTTTATTTACAACATACCGATCAATATCGTGCAAAATCACATCGTCAAGAGAACAAATGCAACGAATTCCACATTGATGGGCTTTTAGAATAGATATAGACAAAAACGGTATAAAAAGTAATAAACTGAATAAAACTGAAAAATGATCGCTATCAATGGATAGGAACGACGGGTATGGACTGGTAATAAAATGGCAATGGGTTGATTTAATCGCAAAAAACCCGTCGTAAATGGGCTTTTTTACGTGCAACATTGACTGATTGACGGTCGGCGGACGGATGAAATGAACAACGGCAGCCGTCGATGGATTAACGCTGTCGAGCTGATGAGGACGGCTTTTCATGAAGATTCGAAAAACAACAGCACCAATCCGACGACAATGAACAAAACGAACACGCAAAGCGCACAAAACGCTAACCTAAAAAACTGACATTTATTTAGCTTGAAGATCGCTCAATTTGAGAATGATTCGGGTACACAACGGAACAGAAACAATCTACCATAGCTTGGTAAAAAACGACGCAACTGTAGAGAATGAAAGGATTCCTCTATTTTCCATTTATCAGTGTTTTGTGTGATGTAAGGTGGTGGTATTGAAGCTATGGTTGGATCTCGCGCTCCTCAAAATCATCGCCTCAGAGTGGGCAAACTGGCAGCTTTTTGGAAGGTTAGAGATGTACACTAAACTGATACACTGGGATAACCCTGTAAGCCTAAAGGCCATATATAATACACTCACCTACTTTAATGATGCGTAATCGAGTCGAATAAATAATGCATTCCTATGAGATTGATCAATGCCGAGCGCTTTATCCAAAGTCCTTATGTAATTTATGCCTATATCCCTACATCGCTTTATGCGCTCACCCACAGCTTTGAGGCAAAGAATGTCTATTGTAGCAAGTAGCTAGAATACTTGTTCAATGAGAAAACAATTTGCGATGATCGCGTACTTGTTTACACTTGGGTGGATCTTACTGTAGATCCTATTGAATATCATCGCTCTAAACTGCTATCGCCTACGGTGACGATCAGTAAACTATTCTAAATTTACGTTTATGTAAATAACTTGTTTTTATTCTAGATGGTCATTAATCCTACGAACATAACTATATTCAGGTGGTGTATTCTTTTGTGTAGCACCGATTATGCATACCTTTCTTTCTGCTAGACAATTGGCCATGCCTGCAATCAAGACTGAGAGATACAAGGATTGGCGCTTAGAACGCTTCCAACAAATAGAGTCCAGTGTCCCTCTGGAAGAGACTGGCAATGTACCCGTAAGTACCCAGCTCCAACGTTCAAAACTAGCAAGCTATATATCAGGTATTGAAAGCTGCACAAAGTAGAGAAAATGAACCTCATTTCTCTGACCCTAAAAGAACCCCGATGCGGCAGCGTGGGAAAGGACAAGTACGCTGAGGCTGCTAGAATCTCGGAGCCATGCTAAGCTGTCGAAATCTCGACGGACTAAGATGACGATCTGTATCTCCATCTGTAAAACAGGAACGCTTGCATACGCATTCTCCATTGAAGACCTAATAACGCAAACAATGAGATAAAGTACGACGTTACCGGCCTGGTATAAACGGGAAGACGCCAATCATTTCACGCTGTGTATCACATTGGAAAAGAACAATTTCTTAAAACATGAGATTGCAGAGGTGCTGACGGCGTTGGCATTCTCATTAGAACGAGTTTGACCATGGGTATCAGAATATCCGAATCGGCCGATAACGGCTGAAACAATCCGAATCAATGACCATTTTCGTTGTTTACGTATCGACATCCACCTGTGACGAATACAAAATGATAACGTTTTATACTTACTGAGAAGAGATCTATAAAGGATCATACACATTTCAAGGACGCATTTGGAGATTTCTACGTGGAAACTGAAGCCACAACAACGCTTGGAGAATGACGCTCTGGAACATATGCACATCAAAATGGAACGAAATGGGTGAGAAGCGTCCTGAAATTATCATAACGACCAAATCCACCAATGGTAGCTTACAATTCTAGAAGCAACACCACAGCGGTAGACGTGGGGAATCTTCCAACAGAAGCTACCATAGCGAAGTAGACAAGATTTTAGTTAATAGAAAGCCGTCATTGACGATGTCGTTGTTCCAAAGCTCTACATAGGATTCAACCATCACCTTCCAACGCGCAACATCGCGCAACGTGATTTTTCACAAAAAGAGAATAGACCTGCTGAGTTCAAAAGCAAAATCCCAAAACTACCAATAACTAGTTTTAATCGAATCACGGTCGTCATTAACACTATCGGCAAAGAATACGACTAGCTCATTCAACATCTCCACGCCAACGCTGTGACACCGTGAGTCCAAAAGCCACGAAGAGATTATTGTTTTTGAAAACACTCGAGCTAATGCGCTAGCGTGAATTTTCGCAAATCACAGGATTTCGCCAACTCACATTCCATCCCATTCCACCTTATTGAAGCAGTGCAAAGAAGAGATAAAAGAATATCTTGAGGAAGAATAACACCAGGTATGATTGAAACTGTGAAATTTGAGAAGAGCATTTGCAAAGCCTATTCAGGTTTTGCCAAATGCAAAACTAAGATGACTGCACTCAGACTTCTCAACAGAGCAGTTACAGCTTCTCTAGAGGCGATGAAAAAAAACGTCTACGACTAGTTATTGGATCTCTCCAATAGCCACGTCCCCCGACACTTATTTGAAATAGAAGTGGGCAAACATGTAATTTTCAGAGTTCTCTTTTTCAGAATCCAACGCTACAGCTAAAATCTAACAATGCTTCCAACAGGGTGAGATCTGAGACCTGAACAATTGAATAGCCTTCCACCAGTTCTTATCGACATACTGGATCGGCTCCTGAAACGTTCCTTATCAAAATACAAGTTCCCAGTAGTGGAAAACCAGCAAGACCGTGTCATTGTTCAAAAGGAAGACGTTAAGACAACTATCGCTTGATCTGCTTGCTCTTCGTCATCAAACAAACTCTTCATTCAAAGCAGTCCTAAACTCAATTGACATAGTACTCAACGAGGAACAGCCATGCGAACGAGCACACGCGTCTGAGAAGCGCTTAGTACTGTAGATCAAATTCATATGATGAAAAAATTAAATGGATCCACAAAAGTACAAAAAACCTCCCTCTCTCACTTTTATCAATTTGAGAAAGACCTTTGACTCACACCTTCACATTCGACTGATATTGTGAACCTCGCTCAAAACATTATCTAATCTGATAACGTATCTTGAGCCATTCACGAGGTTTTTTTATGGCAATTATAGATTGCTAGCCACTTGTTTCGACATTAGAGCCTCATCATTAGCACCGTACCTCTCGTCTGAGCCAATCCCTTGCGAGACAAAATACCTTTGATTCAGTTAAATTCAAGAAGTCGTAGAAGCTCTGAACAGTGATAGCATCCCCGCTACACAAGTGTATACAAAGATTTCACATTTGAAATTTCAGTATTCTGAAAAGAGTTTATCGACAAGGGAATATCACCTTGTCAATGTAGTTCACTACCACTCTCGAAAACTTCAACTTCATGCAAACACCGAGATTGGAAAAGCTGAAAGTGAAATTCAGCGATCGACAATCACATCGTCTTCGTTTTAGTGACGACGTCGTTCCTATAATACCAAACATCAGCCACAGAAAACGAATGCTGACCAATTTTGGTAGCGCTTGTGGAAGATCGGTCTCCAACCAAGTTTCACCCAATTGGTGTTTATGAGGAGCGGACTCGTTTCCAGTGCCACATTCACGCTCAAAGGAATGACAAGCTCCAGATGCTCTAGTTACTTCTAATCAGGTCGAAAAGTTAGTACGCTGCGCTAATTAGCCCTACAGTTGAGCATGTGAAGCGGACGGCTCGGAAAACATCTAAGTGCATCAAAGATGTACCCATCAATACATATCTGTGAGGATCCCCGCCATTTTCTTATCTAATTCGCTTCTTCTCAATTGTCCTCCACAAACTTCTCCAAAGATTTCGCTAGGGCATCCCCATGCAAACTATAAGCATCAATATTCACATTCCTTCCATCCTCCCTCACCCCACTTCCCTCTCCCTCCTTTATAAGTTAGAACTACGTAATTTTAGAGCTCGTATAATATTCATATGGAACACTTTAGAATCGGAAATTGGATAAAGCGTTGGAAATTGATCAGTTAATTTTTAGGTGTGCACCATTCATTTGACTCTATTCGTAGTCATTACCTTTCAATCATCTTTCTTTGAACCTCACTATAAACATTCAATTTATTCTGATAGAACGTTTTAAGAGTTTCGAGGTTGATACGTCAGTGGCATACGGGTGCTCGGCGGTATCGCCCACCTCGTTAGAGCCAGACGCCCCACCATATTGCATGTTTTTTAACGAGGTTAATCTAGTCGATTGGAAGGTAATGTCTGCATATGCACCACCAGCCGTAAGCCATCTACTGAAAACAACGGTAATAACCACAGTCAAACACTATCACCAAAAACGACTGTTGAGGCGGGCAATACCGTCGAGACGTAAGTAAGCCACTGACGTACCGACCTCGAAAAGACTTATAATATTTTCACAGTCTATTCTTAGTATCATCAGAATTTTTGAATACATAATTGTTTTCTCTAGTGAAATAGCAAGCTTACTAATAAAACAAATTAATATATTCATTTTCTTGAACGAAAATGGTAAGAATATACCCTAGACGTGTAACCGAAGTAAAGATTGCGCTTCTATGAACTTCCAACTATTGTGAAAACGCTCCCACGAAATAATAATGAATAGGATGTCTAAAAAATCCGCTGCTTTCATTTTGATAGCTAAAGTTGATAGAATCGCTTTGAATGAGAAAATTTGTGAACGCACCGACTATGCACTCGATCCATCCATGTCAACTTTTGCGATATTGGTGGCGGTGTTGCCGGAAAAGTGAAGGATTGCCTTAATATCTAGACTTTTCCACAAAAAGGATTTCCACTTCTTTTTTATTCAGAGTATAAAATGGTAGTCAAATGGAGCTTTTGACTACTTAGACATAGCAAAGCCCAACTCCACTCATATAGTCATAGAGCTGACTAGATACATCTCAGGTTTCACGAAGTTGATTCAAGATCCAAATGAGCAATATTCCTGACATTGGCATAAATGATAGGGACATAATTGAATTTATCGTAATAACATGAATATTATATTGTCCATTAATGATAGAGAGATGAAATATTGAAGTAATTTTCTAGGCAAATTGCGAATAAAGCTTTCGCGATTTGCTTGAACTTTTTGTAACTAGCTATAATGGGTAGCTTTTTTTTTGCTAAATAAAACTTAAGAGTTCCCAGCTTGGATCGTTTTCTTTTATGAAACATTTTCTACGCTTTACACCATAGCCAATTTTAAAATTACCCTACAGCTTTTTCTATGCGCTTTGGAATAGTGACATGAAATGATTTCTTATTCTACACTCTCGGTAAGACCGGCAATAAGTTAATATGAAATACTATTTCAACGCAAAAGCACGGCATGCTTTGGGTACAATGGATCTCAAACAAGAATAATAACCATTTTCAGTTAAAATTCCCTGGAGACCATGAACGTCGATTCCACTCCAAAGGCAGCACTCCAATTCCATTTAAGAAGACATTACCCGATCTACCGATTCTCGATATTCAATACATAGGAAATAAAAGCGCACCTCGATCCGGATATCGTGATGTCGAAATCGATGCTGTCATCATCACTCATCTTTGATTTTCATCACATTTGTGATGTAATTAGAAATCTGCAAAGAAAGAAAAAAAATGTACGAAAAAAGCAAAAGAAGATAAGAAACGGAAAGATGTGTAGTTGTGGAAAAACGAATAATTATGTGAACACCTATAAAACATCAATAGTCATTTTAGCAAAAATGTTGCTAAAAAAATCGGTATTACTAAAAGAAACTGCAGTCTCCTCGTTCACATATAAACCTAAGTCCAAACTTGAGCATAGGCGTAGGCAAAAGTCCAAGTATGGGCCTTTGCGCAGACATAATTACTCATGAATGGAAAAAGATTCAATGATTGAGAGACTGAATGGAAAGAATTTCACTGGAATCATTGTGGATGATCTCAAAGATTGAGAAAAGTTCAGAAAAGGTATGGGATAACCAAACATCTAAACAGTAAAGGCTTCACGTAGCGTAGAGCTATTTGGAGCGCTTGGAGAATGAACGGTTAAATAAAATCACGATGAACGGTGAATTTCCACGCAGGAATGCAAATTCGTTTTGAATTTTTCATATTTTACCAAATCGTTCTTGCACAAATTCAATTTATCAAAGAAATATGGAAAACATTTGTTGCCAACGAAAGCAGCTGTCACGCTATTGGCTATGTAGATTTATGTAATGGTTGTGAAAATAAATGAAAGACACGGTGCTTATGAAAAAAGACTTTATGTTCAGCCCAGATATGAGCTCTTTTGATATTTCTATCAATTTAATATTTGATGTTTTTGTTTTCTTCAAAGTTGTTTCATCTTACTTGATTGTCCACAGGTGGTTATTGTCGCGATATGGGTGTTTGGCGCGGCATGTTTGAGAGAGTGAGGTGGAGCACCACTCGAATGGAAACACTCCCTGATAATGCCCTTATGTACAGGACGAAAGTTGATCAGCTGTCATATAGTCTGACCTCCTTTTTGGCATAATGCATTCTGCAGTAAACAATACTAGTAGAACACTCACATCAAGTGTGGACCATCGATTAACTAGGCCCTGAGGATGACGAGGACGGCGAAGCATTAGTCGAATGAAAAGTTCCTATACAAACCTCCTATAAGCACAATAATGTGGAGATTTATTAATCCTTACGTTTGAAAATGGAGGGCGGTTTTTAAAATATTGCAAGATTGATTGCCACCTAATGAGAAACCGAGTGATATGGGAAGCATTGATAGGCGATTATTTTTGGTAGCGACAACAGATCCTGTATAGAAGAGCCCCACCTAATGAAATTCTTCATTTGTATAGGCTCCTTTCTAGAGGATTCGACTCGAAGCGACTACAAAGAACGTAATCGCAAGTACGAAAGACAGAAAAGATGAAATTATCCGAAGACTCACGTTTCATAATGAACAACGTACTTGAAGGAAACGTTTAGGGCAGTAATTAGAGCTGTTTTGCGATGCACACCTCGCTGCATGTTCGATCCCATCTTCTTGGCAAGCCAGGTCTTTCAATTAGCGGATGGAGGATAAAAGGGAAAGCTCTCGGCGTTGATCAAGCCCTGAGGATGCGGCATGTATTCGTCTTCAATTTTTAACTTCGTTTGAGGTGATTAAATGTATATCTGGTCTTTACAATGACTCACGGTGGCCTCCTGCTGAATCGAGTCAGTGCTGTTTATCCTCTCCGACAAATCTGAGACCAGTCCGGTACCAATTTACGGACCCCAGAGGGATGGATGCTTGGTGAGCCATGAGCACGAGATCAAACCATTGACCTCGTGTGCGACGCAGAGTACCTGTAACAACTGCGTCACATGCGCTCTAATCAGCGGATATCAGCCTTAAATTGCTTTTAACTTCTTTGTAAATATAGAAACACTTCTTTCATTTATCGTTGCCCCACCACAAGTCGCTGATGAGGTCAAATACGTATTCAATCATTTTACAATGCGACTAATGAGGTCGGATTGACGCATCCTCACAGGATTGATAAACAATGTAAGCATAATTTTTATCCTTAGTTTTTGGGCAAGCAGCTTTTTGGTAGGCAATAATATACCAATGATTATTCAAATTCCGCGTTTGATTTTCATTTAGAGCAGTACTTAGTCCGCACTTTCCCATATCATACTTTTCGTTATTCTCGAGCATTGGATGAATGATTGTCGTCATTCAAAGATAATTGCCTTGGAAAGGTTTGTCTGATAGAATGCGTATTACGTCATCTAAAATCTCATTGAATACGACTCGAAAGATTCTAATTTCTGCGAATTTAAGTTGGTGGGCGCAGCTAAGTCTGTCATCATTTAGACGTTCAAGTCAATCAACTGTCAGGCTGCTGGCGAGAGTTTTGATGAAATCAACAATCCAATTTCCATTGAGCCGACTATCTGAAAATCACGACAGATACGAAGGGTAAAATGGAGCAACTGAGATTCTTGGGTTTCCACTTCCTTCTCGTGGGAAAAAAAATAATTCCTAGTATAATTTTCAAGGGAAGTGAAAAAGTTATTGTTATGAAAGATCTTATGCCAAAGAATACACTGTACCATGCTTGAAAAGGGCGCAAGCACAGCAAAGAAAATATTGAATTCAAAGTCATTTTTCTCGTAGAAGATCCTGAACAATACCAAAAAAAAAACTTTCGAAACGATTTCAGTGAAATCTAAGAACTAAAGGAGAAGTCGAGGGGACTACTTTGTCATCACACATAGCTTCACCACGTGCATTATGTTGCATTTTTGACTTGGGACAGACACATTCCTCAACTATGTGAATTCTGTTCCGCTAGCATTGTTCGATAAGTGAAACATTTACGGATGGGAAATTTCTAACGTTCCATGTGGCTGATTTCATGCAGCTGTAATTTAGGCTATGGGTTTTTTTTTATTCTGCTAAAATTACGGTTGCCTTCGGCTCACGAGATTGCGTGAATTTAACTCGTCCGAACCTCTAATGGCCTCTAAAGACAGGAAAAAGTAAAAGCGCTGCACAATCCGAATTGAATATTGTTTAACAACGTGATGTTTGCATGTAAAGAACGATTAGAATAGCGGGGAAAGGCGCTTATCATCCCGCTATGGATGCATCACGCATTTAACTCCATTCGCAGCGGCGAGAAGATGATTAAATGCACCTAAAGCCCCATACAGCCACTTGCAGAAGCTACCCATGTAATGCAGCCAGCGCTTTTATCTTACTAAACAAGCCGGTCATTGAGTTCTCCACCTAAAACAATGGAAAGCTTGGTTTGAGTGCGTCACAGAATTGAGTCAATGCATGGTGAATCAAATTTAAGCACATCGTACTCTGTAATACACATAAAGTTGATGATGAATGCCAATTCCAATAAAAAATCAGTTTAGAACTCTTAGTCGCTGTAAATACAAATACTTTTGTGCCGGTAAAATGGTGAGATTTCTAGAATGTTAATTCCTCTGAGCTCGTTTGAAATTCGCTATTATGGACAAACAAAAAAAACATAACTTTATTTTGGTCTTGCTACACCCACACCCGAACATCATCGTGTTCTGTTGAATTAGATGCCGCTTATTTGATCGCTCTGCTAGTCAAAACAGAATAAAGAGAAAGCAAAAAGAAACAAAGAAAAAATCAGCTACTCAGAAGCACGAAATTTGCCGTTATTGAATAAAGAGACTTTCACTTTGCTGTCAAAGAGCTGAATCTTGTAATGATTCTTAGCTCGTTTAACAAAATTCATCACTAGCATCTTCTTTCGGGTGGACTTTTTGGAACCGGAAAATAATACGCATTGCTGCGGATTTTCCAAAGGTTTTCCAATCAAGTATGTCTCATAGCAAGCAAAGACATTTTAAAACATCGCATTAATCATTTTGAAAACAGACAAAAGACAATATGAACAAAGAGCAGTAGATTATTGGTGAATTTTTTTGCATTCCGATGTCATATAGAGTTAAATGGTACAGTGGTAGTAATGGGTTTATTTCTGGACTATTAGGCCGTTCCATATGTTTTAGAACTAAAGCAATAAACACGAAAATCATTAGTCAGAATTAATTAGAAATGCATGGTTTCGGTAGTGTTCAATTGCACATTTAACTGCGAACACTTTGGCATGTAACTAGCCTCTACTTGCTATGAGATGGAGCTGTCGTGGGAACAAACTTGCGTGCTACTCATGCACGAATAGCGCGTAAAGGAAAATGCCATTGAAGCGATGCGCAAGTTTAATGGAGTGTCCTGTGGACGGCCAGAGCGCCACTGATCCTCCAGACTGTTCTCTCCTGCTTTGATGCCATATATAGTTAGGTGGTGCAGTGACAGTGATGGAGTTCATTTCGGTTAACCGGTGGGGAATGAAGAAACGACCCTTCTCGCTGAACAAGAAATTTTTTCAAGAATCTGTAACGATTTGAAAGCTCAAATCTAGGGAAACTGTTGAACATGCTCAATTTTTTGAAAAGGCCTCTTTATAGCGCTGTAGCGTGTAAAATGAAACTATGTTTAACATATTCTTTTTATTATTTTGCTTTTATGTCGCTGGACAAACCCTTCCCTTAAAGTGATAGTATCGTTCGATAGCTCAGATCTTAAAAGAATCAAAGCACGTTTGCTTTTCAGAAGAGATTTTCTGATACCGTCGTAGCAAAAAATAAAATTTCGGTGTTGCACAGAGGCGTACTTCTCGCAGAATACAGCAGATCGTAAGTAACTGAACGACGGGTAGTTTTAATTGATCCAAAGCCAATTTTACAGTGTAATTTTCAAAATAAGATTGAGTTTCACCCATGCCACGCATTTACATGTCGGCTAGGGCGTGCGCGTGACCGTGAGCCGATACGCGACCAATCGATGGCACGGATGCGATTCACATGTGCAGTGCGATTTGTGTTACTGAATTTAGGATTTTTCTCCGTTATGATTAAAAAACATAGGTAGAACATTGATTCTAATCTCAAGGAGGTAAGTTCTTAATGATAAAAGCGCGCAGCGTGTGTGAAACGTAATTTGTTTCAAATGCCAAAGCGCTATAAAATGGCCTTTTCAAAAATGAGCACGTTAAGCACTCTTCGAGATTTTAGCGTTCGAACGATAGTGCAATGGAAAGGCTTTGTCGAAGCAAAAGAGTCGTTTCTTCATCACCTGTCTGATCACCAAAATTATTCAATGATGGTACTCATTACGAAAACGGAGTTGATATTACCCCGTCCCAAACTCACGAGTCTCCCACATTGCAAAATCAAAAAAGTGCAGCCAAACTTGTTTGGGGTAAGCTTATTCCTCCCGATCTAAGCGGAATCTCTCTATCAGGATCATGTTAGAATTTTTTGAACAATCAATTCGAGCATCATTCAACGACATTCATAACAAAGACAAAATCCTCGGACACTAGAGAATCACATAGTTTCATGGACGATGGTTGCGAAGAAACGACTAGATGCAAGAACAGCTGCTACCTACATAGTATATATGATGATAGGTCGCTGAACTAAGATATAGTAAATAATGCTGAGTAGAAAAGCCTTCTGACGCCAATGAATCTTTTGTGAAAACTACTAGAATGCTTTAAATCTCAGTGAAGACCTCATCGGATTTTTTCTGATTGGCTCAATATAATCTTGTCATATATTAATAGGACTATGAACGCTCTCAAAGCTCGAGAATCTCCATCTGAGACAACAATATATTCCGAATTACGCAAGTCAGTCATATCGTCTATGGATAGTACAGACTACTTTAAAACCTTCAGTGGAGTATTTACATAAAGGAATAACTTTGCTTTGAAGTTTTTAAAAAGCACATTCGCTATCGCAGTTCGCTCATTTAAAGTCAAATTTTGAATTCGATTGGATTTCGAAGACAGCTTTAAAGCTGAACATGATTGAATAAGGCGATGTCGTCAACAGCAGAAGCGGCTGACAAAGTAATAGGCATGTAGGCGGTGCTCAAATCCGAACTTCACAATTGCAACCGAATTCGGTCGCGGTCGCGGAAACCCGTGCTCATCGGCGGAATCCGGACGAACGGGCCGATGAAAGTTCTAAAATGACATCATTCGCCGACTCCTATTTTCAATTCATTTAAGCTCACATGCATAAATAAAAGTAAAATTCCTTCGAAGGATCTGGGAAACAAAGGATGATTGAGTTAAAGTATTCGCTGTTCATCAATCTCTAAGAGATTCTCCACGAAAACGACTTTATTCATAGCATCAGAGAGGCGATTGCACATTTTGCTTGCTCAATCACTTGCGGTCTCCTGAAGTCAGTGTTTATTTTTCATTGTTCAAATGCGAATCCGGTACCACTTTGGCAACACAAAAATCTCTGGCTCATGGAAAACTTGGGGTGAGGGACTGAACCCAAGGATCACCCACGTATTTTAGAGCACCTGTAACTATTGCGCTAATCATGCCCTGCCTCACGAATAAAGATGGAAGAACATAAATAGGGGTCTAAGCAGATTCTCAGTGAGGCTTGAAGTGAGTTTTACTAGTAGTAGAACATTGCTCCTAGGGTACTCTCAGGAGGATTCAACCCGAAATTCGAGATAGTTATTTGTCAAAACTCATGTTTTATTTTGTTTATTCTCTACTACTCCTTCATCTGACATGACATTATATCATATTGCATCCAATGTGTAGTAAATAGGTAAAGATTCTGAGAACATAGGCGTAAAGAAAATAAAGAAAATTTGATTCATAGTTCTCGTCAAAACTAAACAAAAGCATTTATTCTAAACTAATTGCCTTGGAAAATAAAGTGGTTCGTCCTGCATTGTCGTTCGGACAAGGCAGATCCATCACGTCATGTGCAGTTGAGGCTGACTGGAATAAGAACGGATTTCATATCTGCAAGCAGAGCAAGACAAGCCACCAGTGAAAAATATTTTGAGTTTATTGCAGCGAGAAATCTCAGTTTAAGTGATAAACACGTTCTATGAGACCTTAGAAAAATTCATAAGGAAAATTCCAAAGACTTGATGAAGTTCAAAAATAGAAAAGCCGTTTCATTATGGAAAATTTGTTTTTTGAATAAAAGCTCATGTAAACACAATTTGAAGGTTGACTTGTGAACAAAAACGAATCAAATAGAAACTGTGAAGTACGACTTGTATTTTTTCTTTTGTTAGATTGGCAAGAAGTTCTGGAACATTTGTAAAAACTGAATATTTATTATTTTACCAGACAAAAACAATAATAACTATTCTTCGAGATGAAGGCCATAGTTTTCTACAACTGCCATAGGACCGTCAAGTTGCGGATCTGTTCGAAGCAGCACTTGACGACAGTTCATCTTTCAAAGCAGCAATCAAATCTTCGTTTTTCAACTTCGTTGGATGTCTTGAACGAAATATCCAGGCCTTAATGAGAAAATCTCACATAAGAAAGCGTATTATTCCTAGAACTTGCATGAAAGTTATCTCATGCTTATTGAAGTGCTCCAGAACTTTCCAACCGTAGTATTTTCTTCATTTTCTTTTGGAAACAGCATGCCAGAAAATGTTTTTGAGCTTGAGTGACACTAATTGATCTGGACTGCAGAGATGTGCACAATCATCTTTTATTTCTAGTAGGGGCTCCCGTAGGGACAGTAGAGCTCCCGAGAGGAATGACTAAAAAGACGAGAGGACGACGGGTTTTGCCTGACTAACGCCACTGTAAGGTCGAAACACGTGTATCGGGCTGTACAAGAGCTCATTACCAGACCACATGACACGTTGGCTCAAACTAAGACCTCCATCTAAATGCATACTAGTTTTCTATTGCAAAGATTGGATATTGAATAATACACAGCATTTTTTCACTGCAGTTGTGACATTGTAAACTCATAACAGCATAAATCCAGTTAGCTGGCTGACGGCCTAACCCTTATGGGGCCACCGTTGTGATAGCCACACACACTACAAATCGCCAATTTGCGGTATTTTATGAGGGTTTTTCATCGTTTTGGATAGAGTTTGGGGTTTCTAGCAATAGTTCGACTGTTTAAGATTTTCTCTTCACACTCGAATGCTTTTAGTGCAAATATACGCTTATGTCTAGAAAGAGAAGCTCTCTTTTAGTACAAAATCCCAATGATGTTGGCTTTTGTCAACCGCAACTTGTCAAATGTAATTGTACCGATAATAAATATGCCCATGTTCTAGGTCACTGTGAGAAATTTAATCCGTACGTAAGAGGAAATTTGTAGGGCTGCTATTTGTTGCTCTTATCTCCTATGAAGGATAATGTAAAGCTGCTAGTTCTTGATATTGTGAGGGAAGTGATGCCCAAATAAGTACTTTTATAAAAGGTCTTCTACATTAGTGAAATTTGGAATCTTAAACACTGCCTCCAAAAAAATGTTTCGCACTTTTGTCAGATGTGTAGTGAGCAAATTATTAGGTAAATCAAAGCCAAAGCGCTTGTACGCGGAGGTAAGAATATACAATTTCATTGATCGCTCTCTCACATTCTCGCTATTAACCTATCACATCATTGTCTATTTGTTAGTTTAGCTGCTTACGAGTATTCGCTCCTCTTCTCCATCTTAATGTCGATGCGATTTATTACTCCGTTACAACTACAACTTGCTATGTTGTTTGCCAATATTCGAGAGCTTGCCTTTCAGCGCTATCATGTCAAGAGAAAAAGACGGGAAGCCTTAGGAGAAGGAGACTGGGAAGCTTTTGAAAATGAAGAATTGGAAACTATGTTCCAAGGCTTGGCTCTAAGCGCTGGCGAGGACACCGGTAACGAATCAGACGCGAGCATAGACAAGAGCGTGCACACTCCGCAAGGTTCTGAGGATGACGATGACGGAACTGACAATGCACAAAGAGCTCTTCTGAATGTTGACATTGTAGTTGGTGATTAAACTGCCAATGTGCAGCCACCCATCGGCCTGCCCTTTGATACTCGGCGACAGGTGTCCAACATAGTATTGTTACATGTGCCGGCAACCTGCTCATTTTTACAAACTGCTCTTGACCAATATGTGGGAGTTGATTGTGGAGCAGACAAACATCTATGGAACTCAGAAAAACGCCGATTAGGAGATACCACTGTAGAAGAAATGAAGATATTCATAATTTTTGTGTATGCACATGAGTGTTGTGACGCTACCACACCCACCTGAAAAATCATTGGAGTAGTCATCTGTGATACCCAGGCGTATTCTCGAAGCCATTTCGCCACGTCGTGGATGTTGTATTGTATGTTATAGAAAACTGGTAATACGTGTAAATACTGCTTGTGCTCGATACAGAGGCAAAAGAATAGGCACGAGGTGCAGTCGATGTAAGCAGTATATTTGTTTACTTTGTTTCAACACCGCTCCTTCAAAATGTGTTGTTAGGCGTTTTGGGGTTCGACAAGTTGCATAATTTGGGCCGAAAAATCATACCGTATAATACTGAAGACATTTATGAACGAGAACTGATTATTCTAGGTTTTGATGCTTACTGTTATAGAACGCATAATTTTTTGAATGTAACAAGCAAAATTCTCGGCAACATGGGTGAATGCTGACCTGTACTTATATCTAGAGCAGACTTCGATTAGTCGATGATTGTTGTATATTTTATTGTTTGCTGAATAAACACTTCAAACAAAAGATGAACAACATCAGTGGAAGGCTTGGGAAATTTAGGTGAGGAATATACAGTTTCTCCAGAGAAGTACTTTACAAGTTGATGATTGTGAGCTTTATGAAAGCTTATTCCACTGTGTGCTAAAAGTCACACCGCATAAGATTCTTGAAAAAGTCATAAATTGAAAAAAATCCGTTTCAGCTTCACAATGTTGCATATCGTCAAAAAATAAGAAGGAAGAAATGGAGATGCGTTATTTTTCCCATAATGTTACCTTGGTATTGAAAAGTGGGAATTTTTAGGACTTGTAAAGTTTCTTTTTACTAAAAGAGACTTCAGTAGAAGGCCTTTAGTGACATATATTTTTTCTGATCATGAATTGTCTCTAGAGCACAAATTTTATTATACAATCACCAAAACACCCATTGCGAAGTTCAAGAAATTAGATGTTCACTCAGAGTGTGAAATGCAGTCTCAATTCCTGCTTCAGGGCATCAGAAAATCAGTCTGAAAAGGCCAAATTAGTTTTTTATTTTACACTTTTTGAGCTATCGAGTGATCACCAAAACTCTACTGTAAGGCCAGGCGTAAACGATAGCAAAGCACGCAAAGCACTGCGGAAGCGGAACGCAGTTTTTATTCATCGTTTTCACAGCGCTTGAAAAACCTATTTTTCTATTCAATTCAAAAACTAAATATATATTTAGAATCATCATTCCTCAAGCTATCGAATCATTACTGAAACTTTGGTAAAAAAAACTTCTGCTTTGTGAAAGGACCATGTGAACACGAGTGCAAATCACACTGTGCACTCCGAGGAGAGAAAGCGATTTTCTTTCCCTTGCTACAGCTTACTGAAAAAATACTTCCAAAATTCGAGGACACCATCAAAACCGCAATTTTTTCAGCTGGAAAAGAAAAGAAAACTAGACAAGCACGAGATGGAGCCAGTTCAAGAACCACGTTTGTATAGAATGCTACTATACTATGTATCATACGATGTTGATGATATGCAAAACTTTTAACTTTGGAAGGAAGTTGATTCCGCGCCTTACTCTTTCGCGGCGCGTGTTAGTCACATCACTACGTGGCTCCTATTCTGATATCACTCATTCTGTGATACAAGATATCAATTCTGACAGCCTAGCACTCAACGGCTTGGTCTAGTAACAACTTCTAAGCATATATGCCGATATGCTTCATTTCAATGCGATTCTTCACATTTGTGATAGTAAACGCTATAAATTCGACTTAACCACTTGGCGAGCACATGTGCCGTTTTCGGAACATAGCGTGCGCCGTGCTCGCGGCTGCCGCGGTGAGTACGTATCAACACGCTTCCATGGAGATAGAAGTTTGTTTATCTAAAGCTCTAAGACGACATTATTGGCATTAATGATGGAATGTCACAGAGGAAACTTCTATAAACGGATTTTTGGTAAAAAATAACGTCTATCTGCCGCAAATCAATGTGTGCTCGAAGAAAATCACATCCCTTTGAAAGGAAACTTGATTTCAGCCGTTAAAGAACATTTGCTTCTTCGCTCGTGATCTATGTTTTTGTACTCATTTGATAGCTTGAAAAATGCCGATCCTCAACACTTAGCTTAGATTTTTGCGAAACTTTCATATTTCATTCTACTAATCGAAAACAGACAAGACTTTGCTTTCAAAGTGTGTTGCCCCATTCCCACAGCGGATTTTTTTGGTATTATATACTAGAATTTAGATGCTAAGCAAACGTTCTCGCTATGAAAAATTAACTGTCATTGAATGGGCTTCCATAAACGTATTTTTATAAGAAAGAGCACCCTGTTGTCCTGAAAGTCTACACTATTCCTCAAGAACTGCAATATGCGGTCGCATTTATGTGAACAGTGCTTATGTTTCCATCGAGTTATTAGTAGTTATTCGCTAGTTTGAGATTAGAAAATTTTAGCAATAAGCTTGGTCTGTGAGAGTACGAAAAGACAACTGAAAAGAGAATTACGTTTTGCTTTCGGAATAAGGCTTCAACTTTACAGCGACTTTTGGGAATATGTCGTGCATTTCGATCTTGAGAAACTTTTATACTAATAAAATTATGCTGAAGAGACTATCATAAAGGATCTTACAGTGTAGATTAACCCCATGTAACAGGAAATAGTCTATGTTTCAACGAGAAAACCACGTTGTCGTGAAAGGAATATATTTCCAAGTGTTTTCTAACATTCGTTCCTTCCTTTTTCATTTACGTTTTTGTAGTCATTCGATAGTTTCAAAAATCTAGATTTTCATACTGAGTTTGCTTTAAGAAAAAGCTTTTACAGTAAGTACGGCTAACTAAAAGCAAGGTAAAGTTTTGCAATCGGTATTCATTTTTCCAACTTCACCGGGGATTTTTGGTTTTTTCATAGTGAGATTTTGATTTCAGAGAAACTTTGTAACCATAAAATATTGAATATTAGTAGGTAGATTTCTATAAACTTTCTAATAGAAAGAGAATTTAGTTGTCCAAAAAATTTCCACTTTTTAGTACGAGCTGTGCGAAGTGCTGTCACATTTTGTGAAATGTATTCGTGTTTCCCTGCATTTTTTCAAATAAAAGATATTTTCACTCGATGACTAGTAGTCAATCAATAGCTTGAGAAATGTACATTTTTGTACTATGCCTGGTTTATAGACAGGCTTTTTTGGGAAGCAATAGCATCGCGGGAAAAAATACGCCTCGCCTTTGCAATAATAATCTCATTGCTTGGAATTTGCCAAAGGTTCTCTTGACAGTTATTTAGCAAAATTTAGATGATGTGAACACTTTATTTTCACAAGACAGCAACATGTTTTTGCAGGCATTTTTAGTAGGAAGTACGCCAACACATCCCAAGAATCCGCGTTCAACAGGAAAACCACAAAAATGAGTTTACTTCCAACTCTTACTCCTCATTTCTGTCTGATATCTTGTAGGAGTAAGGTCGCCTTTTTCGATCTCATCATTCTTCCGATCGCCATAAATATCTGTCTGATGTTCATTCAGACACACTTGGCTTCAGGCCCAGAGTTGTACTGTACAGGCAAAAGTACCCAACTCCTCTTTGCCTTCAGTAACTATATTCTAGAAATTCACAAGACCGATGTGTAAATAAATCTATGATTAGCTAAGCATGGAGTAAAAGCTTCAAGTTTTTACTTGAAAGTGTAGGCGGAAGGAGCGAATCAAATCTTGCGGTGGAGGGAATACTCCCACTGGTGATAACGATGCCAACGGAAATAGTTGGGCAACAGGAAGTCTCCGTTTTACTGTTAACGTCTAATCACCTGGATGAGGAGATCACATTTGGATTATTTTGGGAGCTGGGAATTCAATCGAGCACAAGAAATCTTCTTGAAGGCATCAAGTGAAAGGAATATGTAGGGCACGTAAACGGTACAAAATATCCAGTGTCAAAATCACCGCGATAAAATGCGCCCGCAGTACAGAGTAAACGCGGATAAAAAAATTAGTGCCCATGAATCGACAGAACAAAATCTTTTTGTACTTCAAAAAAGCCCCAACTTTAGGAGTTCACTAGTAATCGAGAAATTATTGAGAATCACTGATGAGGTGGCATTGGATGCAGTGTGCAGCATTATTTTTAACAAACAAGTGATCAGTTTCTCATTTTCAATCATTATCATAAATTTGATATATTTCATAGAATGAAGTAGTTTCAAAACTGGAAGATTTCTACCGTAATTTTTTTCAGGAGAACAAAGAGATAGTGCTTGATTTTCGATTGTTCTTCATATGAGGCAATAAGAACCATAAGTTGTCAACATGAAAAATAAAAGATAATATGAATGATAAATGAATGAATATGGATAAGATAGGACAAAAATGTTCCGTAACAGTATGAAAAACACCATTTTCGTGTGTATCTGGCTTTTCCCCTGGAGCGCGGGGTTCGAGGAAGGATAATTGGCAATGTTCTTGCTACAAGTAACCTTACCAAAGTCCTTTCTATCATCTCTCATGACTTGTTGGAGATTAATAAATCCTCTTGGTGACGATAAAAGTAAAAAGTCAATTAGAAGACTGCCGTATTGTGAATGTAGCTGGCCGCGCCCACCGCGCCCAGATTTCACTTGGTCGCCAAGTGGTTAACGATTATACCATAGATATTATTTCGTAGTGCAATTCTTGAAAAGAATGGTTTACAAACTGGTTATACCACAAAGTATCAATTATCGATTATTAGGAGGTTCTACATGCTAAATTTTTCTATGTTGCGCAATGGTTAAAGATGCCCTGTAATGTATACGTGCTTGTTGGTTTGATGTCGCGTTTCGGGCCTACCAGCTCTCTCATCCCTCCGGGGTCAACAATCTGATATCAAACTTATCTAGGAAGTTAGCAAGCCGTATCTGATATATCGACCATCACGAGTCATTGTGTAGACCAGATATGTAATTAATAGACTTCAATGATGCTTGGTAAATATACGGCAAGTCTCTCGGGAATTGACGGGTGGCTGGAACTTCACTACTAAAATGGTGAATATCAACAAAAATAAGCTCTTTCGCATCGGAAAGAAGCTTAGCATCTTGCAACTAAAACTCACGGCTCCTACGTCTCCTTGTCGATCATGCAGCAGATGATGTCAACTATTCCTCTTAATGTCCACTTTCAAGAAACGTATCTTTGTCAAATGTGACAAAATTTATCAAAGCGCAGTGTTACTTGAATAGCGCTAAGAATCCAAAAATGGACCGAAAAATCGGGTGCGTCACTATCACGCGAAACATGCACCTTTTCTCCGTTTTATCTTCTGACTTGATCTGAAAAGATGCTATAAAAGGTGATTAATAATTCACCGATTCACACGAAAAGTCTGACAAAGCGTACGTCCAGGCTCTGAAGAAGGAGAAATCGTCGAATCATTAGCCATCAAGTTACTACTACTATTACTACTACTACTACTACTGCTACTACCGTCATCAACATCGCTTTGCTAAGCACATCTTTAGGGCTCACGTATACCAGTCACGTTGAGGAAGTATATGGAAGGTCGGTCCTCTGAATTATTGGTTAGCTCCCTTTTTTTCCTAATTAAACGCTCATGTTCTCATATCTTGTATTTCTTCTAGTCTTACCTCTCTGAAAGATCTCAATGAAGCATCTCCAAACTTCTGCGTTTATAATAAGTATGTGTGAGACCCAGTGATGTAGAGTGATTTGAATCTTACCACCGCTAAAGCGGTTAAATAGGATAATTCCGTTCAATCTTCTATACCCATACCTGTCAGCGTGACAGGGTTAAATGTCGATATCGACTATCCGGGCTAAGTTGTTGACGGCTGGCAGCTGACAGACGAATGCGCTGTAGCGCAGAAAGAATGGTGTGCAAAATGGGTGTCAGTAGTGCAACGGGTTATAGCACACGCTCCCGGATAGAGTGAGATGTGGGTTCAAGTCCTAGCTAACGAGGAAGTTTTGCACATCACTTTACATCTCTGGGTATATTGATGAAATCTGACCGCCGCTAAAGCGGTCAAATAAAATAATTCCTTATGTACGAGACCTTTTGGACTGCCACCTCTGTGCGGTAAATGCCAACTTTCACCAATAACACTGAGAGTCATTCTAGTGAGCTCAATTTATTAAATACATGGTTCGATGCGAATTATTTTTATAGCTATTTTATGCAGAGACAAGTCCATGAACGGGGGTTGCCGAAGATTATGTGCGATAAAGTACAATCGTAGTTCTGTATATTATATGCTATTGTGACAAACTGTTATGAATTGTATGCAGGAGGGATCGATTCGCTGCAGACTATTTAAAGAATAGATGTTGGACGAAGAGATACGCTCAAAAAAGTACTCAAAATAGAAGTTTGTCGTGTATCCAATGTGAAGACTTTAGAATTCTGCTCAGTCGCCTCCTGGGAAATAGTGGTGAATGGGAACTCGATGACGAAACCGATAACATAGTGGAGAAACAATCCACTTGTCACAGATTTAGGCTACAAGTTGATTGTCGAGCAGTCAAATATCTTTGACAAGCAAAACAATGCTGAGTGGGAGAAAAGTGCAGTTGAAGAGATACAATACTTTATTATTTAGCAGAAGCACAAATTATCCAGGGTAAAAATGTTAAATTATGCCAATTTTTAGAGTAAATTCTTATTGCTCGGTGTTGGTTGTATAAGTTGTCGATTGATGAATAAATATTTCGAGAGTGAAAGTCTACAGCTTCAGAATTGTGTAAGATATAAGGCTGAAATAGGCATTTTCTCCGAGTACACTACACGGTGATGACTGCACGCTCTTTACACGCTTTTTTCCGGCTACACGATAGAAATACCTTAGTATAAGCTTTTCTAAAACTCCTACGCTGTGGAGCATTGTGTTTGCCAGTTACACTCTCGTAAACAAGCAATGGAAATGTGCAGTAAGGGTTGAAAGTATGTTTAATTCTGGAGAGGTGACGTTTTTTCTGTTCAAAATGAAAATTTTGAAAGATATAGGTGTTTTTATCCTTTTTTGTAGGTGTTCTTCGTACCAAAGGAAAGCCTCTATGTAAGTCTTTTGGGTGATATTTGCTTCTATTTATGTTTTATCTGGCGAAAAAGTCAAGCACACAAGAGTGCAGAACACATATGCACTCCGATAGCGAAACATAATTTCTCTTCGTTGCTACAATGCATCAAAACTTTTCAGCAAATTCTTGACATGCTTGACGACGGTTCATCTTCCAAAGCAGCAATCTAGTCTTCGTTCTTCAACCTTGCTGGACATCCTGAGCAAGGCTTGTCTTCGGGGTCAAAATCTCCGCTATCAAAACGTTGAAGCCATCGTCCAGCAGCAGATTTGCTTTTTGAGCATTCCCCTTCAAATTCGTTGATTTCATCGAGTGCAGCTCGCTGTGGAAGACCCTTTTTCAATAAAGACGCAATAAAACACGAACTTTTAGAACCGACTATCTACTGACCTCGGCATGGTTTGAGTAAATGATTAGTTTCTTCCTTTAAGCCGTTCCGAGGTGTTAGTGATTTATTTATCAAATATTAGCGAAACAATACAACAATACAATTAGAAATGCAGCATGAATATTACAATAATTGTGGTGGCTAACGTTTCGGCGGGTCGCCTTCCTCAGAGCCGTTTTAATGTTTTAGGTCAATTAATTATTCATTCAAGACCAGTCGCTTAGAGTCAGTGCATTAACGGGCTGTAGTCAATCAGGGTCTGAAAACGCGAACTTCGACTCTATTGCTGGGACATGGCGGAGGATTATAGCAAAGTGAAAATAGAACGAATATTATCTAGGCCTTCAGTGGGAAAATCCCACATAAGAAACTATATTATTTCCATGATATCCATGTGAGTTTTCTCATACCTATTGAATTGCCCCAGAACTTCCTTTCCAACGGTGGTAAAAACCTTTGTGGAGGCGGATGCGATATAATGAACCATATGAAAGCAGTTTTATGATCGGCACAGGAGACGAGTGCTATTATTCACTCACACTTCCATGCACCAGCAATCTTGATAAAAGGGCAGACGACAAAGCTCTCGGCGTTGGTCAATCCCTGAGGGATGCGACATGCATTCGCCCGTGATTTTTAGCTTCGTTTGAAATGATTGAATGCATGTTAGGCCTTTACAATGACTTGCGGTAGCCAACCGATGTGTGAAAGTGCTGCTTCTCTTCTCAGACAAGTATGGTATCAATTTTACCAACTCCGGAGAAATGGAAGGCTTGTTGAACCATGAACGCAAGATCGAACTATCGACCTTGTGTGAGACGCAGAACACTATCCACTGCACCACATGCGCAATTTCGTTAATGCACAATTCTATGTAAAATGTTTTACGTCAATCCTAGGCCTACTGTCAGAAAATTCAACGTGACGACTCAATGACTCATTCGTCGTCCAGTATGAAACTCTTATGCGTCTATGGCACGACCCGTGTTCCGTTGGATTCCCTACCGTAGTTGAAACTTAATCAGCTTCTAAGTTATGTAAATTACAAAAAGGTTTTTATTATTAATTCAGAAGTAAAACAGTGAAGTCACAAGCCACTGGCGCCGAGAATTACGAAAAGTGCTAGAAAGCTCGGTTCCGTAGACGTCAGGAAAATGGTTTCTTTCTTCCAACCTAGAAAATTTGGACAGTCTTTGTAACGCCAATCTTCAGGCTTTTTATGGAACCATAGATCACATCGCACTCAATATCATTGTTTCATAACAGTCATATAGCAAGAAAACTAATCACCGATTGACCGATGAAAATTTCACTAGCGAGAAAGCCACGTCACTAGAAAGAATTGATGGCAAAGAATCTGTTTACGCTCATCTGTTATACTTCCATCAAGCGAATCTCTACCACCTCACTTGATCATTTTCCCAGGTCAATATTCTTGCTTCCAAGGGACAAATATCATCAGTTTGTCACCAGTACACTGTCTGGGTAGGGATCAAGACGTATTCGGATCCTGTAGTGAGATAGTGGAAGTGATTCGCAACGGAAAGTCCTGTGAAAATGTCGAGGAGTATATCCTATAGCGAAAGTGAATCGGAACTTCTGAGAAAAACCAAAAAGAATGTAGGCAATACCTCTAACTATCGTACATCATATCTCTTTTAAAAAATTAGTTCTTCGAGAAGAATAATCTCCTTCAAGCAAACAATCCAATGTAATGTCACCTCCTTGCATTGGATGTGATCAGTGTAGTTTTTGTGTTAAGATACGGTCCAATGACAAGCTCGAAAAGTGCTAACGTGATCTCTAATAAGAAAGCATCAAGCTCAGAATGTTTTGTACGGAATCCTTTGTATCAATGGTGGCTAGAAAAGGGGAAGAAAAGGCCAGAATCTACAAGTCATTTTTTGAATCACTTCAAGCTTACGCCTGCTACGCATAACTATTATCATAAAGAATTTCTGTCTCAAGAATAAGAAAGAACCAACACTAGAGCTGGCTGAATGATGGCCTCATTTCTCTTGCTTATGTTACAAATCAGCTACGATCATAATTGAAGGGTATACGAAATATTGAAAAACATAGAATTGAGCTTACGTTCCAATCATACAGGGGGCGCGTGTTACCACAACACCGTCGTATCACCGCTTTCCTACCATATTTCTCCAATAAAAACTATCGTAGTTGTCAGCAATCAGCCTTTAGTGGGTTTGACCTGGTGAGCACATATCGATCACAACCATTATGCTGCAAGCTATTTGAATTGCACACTTACATAATTTTTAAATACTTATCCGATAGATGGAATGGGATGAAGACACGATCTCATTCGCTGGACAAAAATTTTTCATAAGAGTGTTAGTAATCATTCAAAAGCCTAAATCTCTGGCTAGAGCGCTACGTGGTCGCCTTTCTAAAACACTCATGCTGAAGATGGAGTTTACAAAACTCATCGCCAAAATACGAAATCGAAACGAGATGAACAGTAGAATGAACTCCGATAGGATGTAAGCGTCTCCAGAAAACCCACTCAAAAAAAGGCAGGAGAAGATGTTTTTGATTCCAGTCAACCAAAAACCACCGGAATCAGCTATTATTCCTCGGATTCAAATCTAGTCGTAAAAATATTTATTATGGGCATTTAAGAATAACAATTTGCATGGAACTAAAAAAATGAAGAATGAGGTGCTTCTAGCACAATTTCTGACGACAGTCCATTTGACTGCTCATATATCAAAACGTAAATGCCGTGAGAACAGAAGAGTGAGTGACAGAAAGTAATTACTCTAGGTCCAACAGCACTATAACGCATATAATTCCTTCACTAAAAGGGACTAGCTGTGCATAAGTGGCTGTTTGATTCCGCACTGTGGTCTATCATTCCTCCTGGATCGACAGGATACTACGGCTTGCTTGAGAAGATAGAAGTATTGATTTAATATATAGATTCTCAAGGACTTATTCTGCATAGCCGCGAGGTTAGTAATTAGCAGCAGTAGTAACAGAGGTACGAGACGTTTCGACGACACCGCCTTCTTCAGAGATTGGCCGTACGTTTTACGTTAATTATATCGATAATCCATTGAATTATACGGATCTCTTCTTGCCCGTGTAGGTCGTTGTATAGGCCAAACATGAATGGTCACCTTCTGTTAATTACTCTGTGTAGTCTGAATTCATAACGGAAAGAAAGATTCTTAAAATATTGATAGATACCGAATCATTCACCGTTTATTTTCTATGCACCAGAATACAACATTATGCAAACATAATATCACAAAAAAAACCATTTGAAAAGCGCTTTTCTTCGACATGATTCTTCATGAGATTTTTTCTTTCATAGTTAAAGTTATCGGACAATGCAAATGTATAAATTATGAAAGAAATATGCACAGACGTCTATAATGTGAGAAATCTCGAGCTGGTTAGAATTCTAGGCTACACTCCATGTACAGGGTTTGTGCCCAGGTCATCGAAAACCTATAGCCAGGTGAAATGGAGGTAGTGAGAAGGGGTTCGGTTCTACATCTATAAGGGAATACTCAAGAAACCACAAGCTCGTGTTCTTAGCGACAACGGTACAGTATGGAAAATCACCCGTGGGTGCTCTCCGAACGAAAGCAATAGAAATAAGGTACCACATCAAATGTTGGTGTACATCGTCCAACCTTAGAGAAAAGAACAGCGCGATAGCTCTGAGTGGCTAATGAATGCAACAAATGAAGACCACCTTGCTTCTGCCATTGTAAGTCACATGATGCTCAATGAGAGTTGAGGCATGTGATACAACAACTGAGTTGATAAGATGAGTAGATAATGATTCCCAAGAAAACTGAACAAACAAGTCAAATTAGATATGTACAAGCATATTACAAGCATATCACAAGCATCAAACCGATTGTAGACTATAAAATATATATCAAACTTTGAAAAGGTTCAGAACAGAGAGTTCTAAAATTATTTGAAAATCTGAGAAATTCACAAAGAAACGTGTTGCTAAAGCCTCGATAATAAGATTTTCCTCGATATACAATATGTCGACACCATAAAAACAGGAGATGGAAAGTACAGTAGATGTAAGATCTGACTAGTAATTGGAGAAGACGTGTTAGGTACAGAACATTAGAAAGATACGATATGAGAACAGCATAACAAACAGCTCTGCTTTCATTTTGAAACCATACCATCTAGTACTTTCGGTATCATTTCAAGAGCGTTTATATTAATATTTCACTAGTTTACCGGGAAGTAGATGGGGTTAAGCGACCAAAAAGAGTATGAAGCTAAAACAACATGGAAACTGCGGTCCTGAATATACGGGTCGAGGAACTCCACACTTTGAACCAACTGGAATCTCCCAACCCTATCACCACTTTCTCAAGGGTTTGTTTATTCTCACTTCATGTATATATATTGCAGGTTGGAGTCGCTATACCCAGGGCAGATCTTAGTTGATGCTCTCGTTCAATCAATGACTAATTAATTTAATCTTTCCATATGCTAATTCGTTTTGGCATGAGTACATACAGTCTAACTTCTAAATCAGTCTACTCCAAAGTAAAACATATGAAACAATCAGCAAGAGTAAAGTAGAACTTTACAAAACTCATTGTAAATCGCTGATTAAAAAGCTCCTCGGATATTTCTCCTTTAGTTGTTTCCACTGAACAATAACACCATCTGCCAATCCAAGAAAATATATAATAGAACCTGAACAACAGTACTATATACCATTAAAACACAATGTCCTTAGACAACACACAATGTGAATGAATTACGTCGTTCCAAATTTAGCAAAAGATCGATAAACACCGAATTTATTAACCAGAAGTGAATAAAACTGCTGATTTTGGTATCATTCGATTGCGTATTTTCTCGTGAACAATTCAGTATACAATTCACCTATACTTGCTCTAAGATGGAGCTGTATTGGAACAAACCCACTTGCTACTCATGCACTGATAGCGCGTAGGGGAAAATGCTAGTGAAGCGGCGCGCAGGGTTGATGGGGCTTCCTGCAAAAGGTCCGAGCGCGACTGATCCTCCAGACTGTTCTCTCCAACCTTGAACTTTGCGAATCACTCCTAACCGTCCTTTCTGCAACCAAGTCATCGTTTCAAACTCCATTAACCTTGCGCGCCACTTCACTAGCATTTTCCTTTACGCGCCATTCGTGCGCGAGCAGCAAGCGAAATTGTTCCCAAGATAGCTCCACCTCAAAGCAAGTATACCTAAGCTGTTTACCATAAGGTTCGCAAGAAAATGCGCAAATGAATGATACCAAAATCATGCAACTTTGATCACTATTAGTTGATGAATTTGCTGCATATTGCTCTAGTGCCGGAAATCATTAAACGATCTGATTTGAAAGAACGTTAACACTTTCAGTATCGCGTGTCCCACATATGAAAAAGTGACTTCCTAGCTGCGTCTCGGCCTACGAGGACCTACTGAAACGGGTGCGCTCTCTGACGTCGATTTGGATCTTATTTGATGAACTTGTTCAATATATACCTAAGAGAACTGAGTGGTGAGCAAAAATGCGGCCTTAGACGGGAATCGAACCCGCGTTTCTCCATACCGGGGACGCGTGCTGCTATCCCTACACCACCGGGGCATATTTGCGCTACCACTCATTCTTCAACATCTCTGTATTAGCTAGCAGCCACCAATCGTTAACAGATTTGGTCGGTTATGCGATTATAAACCCAGTTGAGCTGACAGCCATTGCAATCACTGATACTCGAAAATTCCAGTATTTCACTGCGTTTTTCGCAGTGTTATGATGTTTCATATAAACCTAGGAGAACTGAGTGATGAGAAACTTGTTTGATTGGCCATAATTACCATTCTACTTGTTTGACTATTTCTATGGAAGGTACTTACTTTGAGCAATGCATGTGGTATATTATGGGCACTTATACAGTGCAATACACCTGTTTCGGCCCTTCAGCCTCGTCATTTGCACGGTGCTTTATGGTTCAGTCAGTTCCTCGGGGATCTACCCCTTACATAGAGGAGTCGATGACCAACGTTTTACACGCGCCAATAAGTGAGCTAAGTAGGAACGTTGGTCGTCGACTCCTTTATGTAAGGGGTAGACCCCGAGGAACTGACCGAACCGTGGCACCGCACAAATGACGAGGCTGTAGGGCCGAAACACGTGTACTGCACTGTATAAGTGCCCATAACTTACCATATGCATGGCTCAAAAATATTTATCAGGCATACTGAAATTCGAGCGTGGTCTCAAGGAACACTCGCAACGAAAGGCCTTTTAATAACATCTACGATTAGCTTAATAGCAGGATATAATTTACAATTACTCAACAAAAACATACAAAAACAATTCTAATGGTTCTACAAGTCAAACTTGCGCTATGGAACGTTGATCGTTTTTGACAAAATTCGATTAATTTATTGTTCATCAGCAAGCATTGGAGTTTCTCTTACTACCAGCAGTCTTATAAGAGCTCTTCAGTGACATTCCTTTTTTTATTGATGATTTCTTTACTGAAAATAACATCCTATTATTATGAAAAGACTACGACATTGCCATTTGAGCGCGCCCCACCAACGGTCGACCGCGTCGCGCGCAAGGCTAATTATCAAAGCGGTACCAAAAAGGGCTGGGGCTGAGTCACGTTTTTATGCGGGTAGTGTCGTTTTCAGGTTATTCATGAAGTAAGCGAGGAAAAGAAAATTGAGCCATTCTTGCACTTGACGTTATTGAAAGGTGTCCAGAAGCTATCACGAGTCAAACACTTTCAAAGGATAAATCTCAGATTCTACATATTCCATTTTACTCACTGAAATGCAAGAAAAATATTTTTGCTCGATTTGGTATAAAAACCCTTATGTTAATAACTCCGACTAAAAGTCACTTTATAAGCAGAACCAGAGCTCGAAATGGTACACTTCTTAATGAGCAAAAAAAAACAAAAACAAAAATAAGTAATAATCATAAGATGTTGAAAGAGCGCATGTGGCGCAGTGGTTAGAGGTGCCCTGCGTCGCACACGAGATCAATGGTTCGATCTCGTGCTCATGGCTCACCAAGCCATCCATCCCTCCGGGGTCGGTAAATTGTTACCAGACAGGTCTCAGACTTGTCTGGGAGGATAAGCAGCACTGACTCGGTTCAGCGGAGGCCTCCGCGAGTCATTGTAAAGGCCAGATATGCATTCAATCACCTCAACGAAGTTAAAATTGAACTCGAATGCATGGCGCCTCCCTCAGGGATTGATCATCGCCGAGAGCTTTATCCTTTATCCTTAAGATGTTGAAATACGAGCAAAACTTGAGACCCTGAGTTTGTTTTTCTTGTCTTATGGACCCGAACCGTCACTATGTCTTTCTTGAGCACAAAATTAGGCAGTAAACAAAGAAGAGTAGATGGTAGTTTTCTAGATGAGAGATACTACTTCAAAATCACGAGAAATACGGTACAACCAACCTGATAAGGACAAACTTTCGACCCGACAAATAGACTCCTCATAGATGATGACTGTGTCTCGTAAGCGAATCATATCGAAAAGTGCAGCGGCAAACACTACAGGAATGCAGCTACCGGGTCCATTCGTTATAAGGAGATCAGGCCTAAAACATATATGAAAAAAATCTTCTTAAGGCGCTCTAGGAGCGCAGTTAAGAATACGTTTTTACCTTGGGCACCTATTATCGCGGGTCTCTTAAATCGCGCTGAACCCAGCGGTCTCAAAGTCACCTTGAAAGGGCGCGACTTTTGTTATTTATTCAGAGGGGGAGAGAGGGAGGTGGGTGGTGGGATGGAGGTGTGAAGGGAGGGGTGGGAGTCAAGGGAGGGGGGGGGGGGGGGATATTAATGAGTTTATTAGGAATAAATATATTAATATTAAATTAATATATTATATTTTGAATTAAATATATATAATATTTTAAATTTATTTATATTTATAAATATTTAATTTATTTACATTAATTATATAATAAAAATATATATTAATATAAAGTTAAATATTGTATATATATATTATATATTTTATATTATTTTATATTATTAAATTATAATTTATTTAATTTATTTTATTTAAATATATATATATTATTTTTTATATTATAAATATTAATATATTTTAAATATTATTATTAATTATATATTATATATAATTTTAATATATTATTATATAATATATTATTTTAATTGATAAATTTTTATAATATATATAAATATTATATTTTTTATATTATATATATTTATTAATATGTATAAATTTAATATATATATTAATTAAATTATTTAGATATTATATATATATAATTAAATGATAATAAAAATATTTATTATATATATAATATATATTATTATTATATAATATATATTTATTTATTTATTATATGTTTTTATATATAAATATTTATAATTATTAATTTATTTATATTATTTTATATATATATATTAATTATATTTAATTTATTATTTATTTATAAGAAAATTATATATATTATATATTATTAATATATATATTTATATTTATATATTTAAAAAAATATATTATATATATTATTTATATTTTTAATTATAATAAAATAATTTTATTAATTAAATTATATATTTTATTATTATTATATTATATAATTTTTTATATATATTAATATATTTTTTTAATATATATTTAATTTAATTATTTATAATAAATAATATTATATTATTTATTATTTTTATATTTTTATATATTATTATAAATATTTATATAATTATTATATTAATAATATTATTATTTTATATTTATTATTATTTATTTATATTATATAAATATATATTATAATATTAATATATATAATAATATTAATTTAATATATATATTATATTTATTTTATTTTATTATTTTATGAAATTTGTATTATTAATATTTATTAATTATATAATATTATTAATATGTTAAATTTATAATTATTTTTAATTATATAATATATATTAATTAGATTTAAAATTAAATTATAATTTTATATAATAATAGATATATTATTTATTTTAATATATTTAAATTATTATATTATAAAATTTATAATATTTTTAAATTTATTTATTTATTATATTTATATAATATATTATATATGATTAATTATTATATTATTTAAATAATTATATTTTATATTAAATATAATATAATATAATTATATATATTAAATATTTTTATATTATTAAATTAATTATTATAATTATTTATTATATAATATATAAATTTTATATATAATATTTTTTTATATTTATTATTATATTATATATATTTATTATATAATATTATTATATATTTAATAAATATAATTATATTAAATATTAATATATTAATTAAAAATATAATAATAATATTATATATATATAATATTATATTATTTAATTTTTTATTTATTTTATATAATAATTATATAAAATTATTAATTATAAAATTATTTATAATATATTATTATTTATTAATATTTAAATAAATTATTTTTAAAAATATTATTTTTTTTTATATAATAATTATAATAATATTTATTAATTAATTTTTAATTATATTATATAAATATAATAATATATTATTTAAAATATATAATATTATATAATATTTATTATTATTTTTAATTATATAAATTTTATATTAAGTATATATATTTATTAAATAATTTATATTAATATATTTATATTTAATATTGATTAAATATTAATTTAAATTATTATTATTATTATATATTATATTATTATTTTAATATATATATAAATTAATAATTATAATTATATTTATATATTAATTATAATTAATATTTAAATTATTTATAAATAATTAATATATATTATTTTATTTATAGTAATATATAATTATTTTTATTACTGATTTTTTTATTATTTAATAATTATTTATATTATTATTATTATCTATAATTATATTTTATAATGATATCTATTTAATAATATTTTTACTATATAATATAATATTATAATATAATATATTATTTATATATTAATATATAAATATTATTATTTATTATTATAAATATTAATATATTATAAATATATATATATTTATATTATTATATATATATAATATTATTAATATATATATATTTATTTAATATTATAATATTATATATATATTATTATATTTATATATATAATATATATATATATATTATTTTATATTAATATTATAAATATATATATTATATATATATATTATAATTAAATATTATATTTAATTTTATTTATAATATTATTATAATATATATTTAATTTTATTTATATATAATTATTATATATTTATATTCAATATATTATTATATTAATATATTATATTTATTTTTATTTATATTATATAATATTATTTATATATATTAAATATTATTATATATTTATTATAATATAATATTATTATATTTAATATATAATTTTATAATTATAAATTTTATATTTATTAAAATTATATAATTATATAAATATTTTTATATATAATAATATTTATATATAATTAATTATAAATTATATTAAATATATATTTTATATAATATATTAAATATTATATATATTATTATATTAATATATTTAATTATATTATTATATTATAATTATTATATTATAATATATTTATTATTAATTATATTATATTATTTATTATATTTATAATTATTATTTATTATAATTATTATTATTATATATATATATTAATATTATATTTATTATATATATATAATAATTATATATTTTATATATTTATAATATATTAATTTTTATTATTAATATAATATATTTAATGATATATATATTAATATATATTATAATATATTTATTATTATAATATTTATATATATTTATTTATATTTATATTAATAATTTATTATATATATAATATTATTATTATATATTATTATATTTATTTATATTTATATATATTATATTATATTATATATTATTATATATATTATTATATTTATATATATTAATATTTTATTATTATAAATATAATTATTATATTAATTATTTATATATTTATTATATTATTATTATTAATTTATATATTATATATTTATATATTTATATTATTATATTTAATATTTATTATATTTTAATATATATTATTTATATATATTATATATTTATTATATATTTATTATATATAATATAATTATATATATATATTATTTAATATTATATTTTAATTATATTATTTATATATTATATATATATTATAATATTATTTATATATTTTTATATTATTATATTATTATATATTTTATTTAATTTTTATTATATAATATTAATATTATTATTATATTAATATATTATATTATTTATATATTATTATATATTATTATATAATATATATTATTATTTATATATAATATATTTATTAATTATATTTATTATATTATTTAATATTATATTATTATTATTAATATTATTTATATAATATTTATATATTATTATATTTATATATTTATTATATATATTATATATATATTTATATAATATATAATTTATTATATATTATTATTAATTTTATATATTTTATATTATATTATATAATATATTATTTTATATTATATATTTATATTATATATTATATTATTATATTTATTATAATTTATATTTATATTTATTATAATATATTATTTATATATATTTATTTTATTATATAATATTATATATTTATATTATATATTATTTAATATATTATATTATTTATATTTATTAATAATATTTATATATTATTATATTTATTATTAATAATTAATATTATTAATATATTATTATATTATATATTTTATATTTTATATATATATATTATTATAATATTATATTATTTATTATATATTTATTATTTTATATATATATTATATTATATTTATAATTAATAATTATATTATAATTATTATTTTATATTATTATTAATATATATATTTATATATTTAATATATATATTAATTATTAATATTATATTATTTATAATATTATTTATATATTTATATTATTATTTATTTATTATATATTATTATTTATATTTTTATATATTTATATTTATTATATTATAATATATTATATATTTATATTAATATTATTATTATTAATAATTTATTATTATATATTATATATTTAATTTTTATATATATTATTTATATATTATTTATATAATATATATTAATTATATATATATATTATATATATTATATTTATTTATATATTATATTATATATTTATATTATTATTATATATTATATTAATATATTATAATTTATATATTTATATAATATATTTATATATTATATTATTTATATATATTATATTAATATATAATATTATATATATTTATATTATTATATTATTATATATTATTATAATATTATATATTTATATTATAATATTAATATATTATATTATATATATTATTTAATATATATTTATATATATTTATTTATATAATATTATATATTAATTATTATATTTATTATATATTATATTATTATATTTATATTATATATTATATATATATTATATATTATATATATTTATTATATTTATATATTATTAATATATATATATTATATAATATATTATATTTATATATATATATTATATTATATTATAAATATATTATATTATTATATAATTATATAATTTATTAATTTTTATATATTATATATATTATATATTTTATATATTTATATATTATTTAATATTATTTATAATATTAATATTATATTTATATTTAATTTATATATATTTAATATTATTTATATATTTATATTATATATATTTTATATTTATATATTTTATATTATATTATATATTTATATATTATATATTAATAATATTTTATATTTTATTTATATATTATTATATTTATTATAATATTATATTATTAATTAATATTATTATTTATATATTATTATTATTTTATATTATTTTATATTATTATTATATTATATTATATATTTTATTTAATATATTATTTATTATATTAATATATTATATTTATTTATTAATATTTATATTTATTTATATTTATTATATTATTTATAATTATTATATATATTATAATATTATATTTATTTATAATATTATATTATATTATATATTAATTATTTTATATATTATTATTATTTATTATATATTTATATTTTATATTAATATTATATTATTATTATATTATAATAATATTATTATTATTTTATATATATTTATAATATATATTTATATTATTTTATATTATTATATTATATATTATATTATATTATTATATATATTATATATTATATTATTTATATATTATTATTTATATTATATTTATTATATATATTATTATTATTATATTTATATATTATATTTATATTTTTAATATTTATATATTTATATTATTTAATTATATATATTATATTATATTTATAATTATATATTATTTAATTATATTATTATTATTTATATTATATTTATTATATATTTATATTATTTATAATTATATATTATTTATTATTATATTATATTATATTATTATATATTATAATTATATTTATTATTTATATTATATATTTATATATTATATTATTATTTAATATTTATATATTATATTTATATATTTTATATAATATTTATTATTTATTATATATTATATATATATTTATATATATTATTTATTATTATATTATAATATATATTATATATTAATATATTTATATATTATATAATTATATTATATTATTATATATTTATATATTATTATATTTATAATATTATAATATTATTATTAATTTATTTTATTTATATATTATATTTATTATATTATATTATTTAATTTATATTTATTATTATATATATTATATATTTATTATATATTATTATTATTTATATTTTATATTATATTATATATTATTATTATATAATTTATATTATTATTTATTATATTATATATTATATATTATATATTATATATCATTTATTATATTATTTTATATTATTTATATATATTATATTATTATATATATTTATTATTATATATTATATTTTATATATTTATTATATTATATATTTTATATATATTATTAATATTATTATATATTTATTTATTATTATATTATATTATATATTATATTTATTTAATTATATTATTATATATATTATATTTTATAATATTATTATAATATATTATTTATTATTATATTATTTATATTATATTTATATTATATATTATATTTATAATATAATTATTATTTATTTTATATTTAATATATTATTATTTATAATTATATTATTTATATATTTTATTAATTATATATTTTATTATATATTTATATTTATATATATTTATATTATATATTTATTAATATATTATATTTTATAATATTATTTATTTTAATTTATATTTATATTTATTATATTATATTTATATATTTATTATTTTATTATATATATTTATTATATATTATATTATTTATATATTATTTTTAATATATATTTATTATATATTATTTTATTATTTATAATATATATTATATATATTTATATTATTATATATATTATTATATTATTATATTATATATTTATTAATTATAATATATATATTATTTATATATTATATATATTATATTATTATATATATTTATATATTATTATATAATATATTATTATTATATTATCTATTTATATTAATATATAATTATTTATATTATTATAATTATATAATATATTTTATATATATATTATTATATATTATATATTTTATAATTTATATATTAATTATTTTATATTTATATATATTATTATATTATATTAATATTAATATATATTTATTATATATATATTATTTATTATTTATATATATTATTATATTTATTATTATATATTTATTTATTAATATATAATATTATATTTTTATATTATATTATATAATATATTTATATTATAATATATATTTATATATATTATATATTTATCTATTAATTTATATATTTATTATATATTATATAATTATATTATTTTATTATTATTTATATATTATATATTATATATTATTTATTTATTATTTTATATAATTATAATATATTATATTATATTATTTATAATATTTATATAATATCTTATTTTATATTATATATTATTTATATTTATTATATATTATTAATATTATACTTTTTAATTATATTATTTATATATTATCTTATTAATATTATATATTTATTATATTTATATTTATATATATTATATTATATATTATATATATAATTATTATTATATTATTATTATATAATTATATATTATTATTATATTTTAATTATATATTTTAATTATATATTTATAATATATATTATTATATATATATATATAATATTATATTTTATATATTATTTATATTTATATTATATATTTACCATTATACATTATATTATATAATATTTACATTATTAATATATATATTTATTTTATATTTTATTATATATATAATTATTTATTAATATCTATTATTATATAATATATTATTATATTATATTATTATTAATATATTATTATATTATATTATTACTATATATTTATTCTATTTATATTATATAATAATATTTTTATAATTATTAATATAATTTATTATATATATATTTATATTATTATTAGCTATTTTAATTTATTTATTTTAATATATATTTAATTATATATAATTTATATTATATATATTATATTAATAATTATTTTATATATTATTTATTTATATATAATATATATATAAATTATATATTAAATTTATTTAATATATAATATATATTTTATTATTATATTATAATATATTTAATAATTATTTTATTTATATATATATTATTATATTATTATAATTATTATTATTATTTATATTAATTATTTTATTTATAATATATATTATTCATTTTATATTTATATGTAATATATATATATATTATTATAATATAAATATTTATTATTAATATTTATTAATATTAATATTATTAATATTTATAATTATATAATTATATTTATATATATTTATAATATATTTTATTAATATTAATATTATATACTATATTATATAATATATATTATATATAATATATTATATTATATTTTATTATTTATGATTATATTAATATATAATATCATTATAAATATATATATAATTAATTATATTCTATTAATTAATTATAAATACTCTTATTATTTATATATTATAAATATTATTATATAATTGTAAATATATATATATATAAATATAACATATATTAATTATTATATAATAATATTAATATTAATTTTTATATTAATATTATTATGTTCTTATTATAAATTAATATATATATTTATATAATTATTATATTATAATTTTAAAATAATTAAACTTATATAATTACTTATTTAATAATATAATTATTTATTTATAATATATTATTATTAAATTACTATAATTACGATTTTATATTATATATTTTTATAAATTTATAATATAATAATTGATAAATATATTATATTTATTTAGATATAATATTATATATTAAGATATATATTTTTTAATTATTATTATATTATTATGATATTATAAATTTTATAATATAATAATATACTTAAATAATAATATATAAATTATATAATTTATTATTATAATATAATTAATTTTAATTTTTTATATTAATTATATTTTTTATTATATTAATTATATATCAATATATACACTATATAATATAAATACTAATTATTTAAATCAATCATTCTTAAACTTAAAATTATATTAATTTTATTAAATTTTGTTGATTTATATCATTCGTCTATATCACTAGTCTATCATACTTTTTCATAAAACATATTTATTTAATATAAATACCAATATATATATTAAACTATGTAATAATTTATTACCTTGTCAATAATTTCATTACTAAGCCCTTAATTATTTTATAATTTAACTCTTTTTTGTTGTTTTTTTTTTTTTTCGTTTTTTTTTCTATTATATTTAGTTACCTAAATAGTTATATTCTTCAAATCTTTAATACTTCATATGAATCTCACATTTCAAATTTAATATACTATCATATCTTTCATAATATATAATTAATTTGACATCTATACTTTATATCCCACTTCATCAACAATAATATATATTCTATATCTTATAATTATCTATATTTACTCCTTTTACATCAACTGTATGTATATATATATACAATTACTACTATCAATTCCATTCATACCTACAACTCTCAATATATTTTATTACATACTTAACTATTAATTATATTTCACAAATATTATCATTCTCTCTATTCTTTACATCTCAAGACATATTATTTAAAGTTATAAAGGATTTGAAAGAGGAGGGGGGGGGCTATTCTACTTCTTAATCAATCCTCTTTATCTTACCTTGTTTCACAATTAAATTACATATATTGATTTAAATACTTTTATCTTTTTATTAATTACAATCCACCAATATATTCACAATTGATCGATTATTAAAATATACATATCTTAATTTATTTTATTAATTATTCCTTATTACTTTTCTAATAATAATTCATTCATTCAAGTTACTCTATCTTACTTTAATATTTATTATGTCATACTTCTCATTATAGTTTTCTTATATATAATATTTTTTTTTTATCTATAGTTATAATTAATGCATTAACAATTATATATATCTTATTATCTAATTATTATATCTATTAACATATATTACCAATATCAATTCTTATATTGATTATTAATTATATAATTTGTATTTTATTATACAAAGATTTATTTATATCATTATATACATTGTATGATATTCTATTTTGCTCTATACATTATTATACTATATAAATAATTAGGAATATTAATACATATATTTTTTTTCAATTACATTTTTCTACCATTTTCAACTACATTCATCTTTCTTAACAAGTTATTATTATAATTTTACCTAATATATCTCACTTATTTGTTCTTTCTATCTCTTAACTATTTATTATACTCATTTAAAGATATAAACTCTTATAATTTCACTGTTTATTATCTTTTCTTTAACTTTCTCTACACTTATATCACAACTTGCTATCTGATCACCATTTCTAGATAAATATAATTAATTGATTCACCATTTCATTAAATCTTATTATCATCATTACCATTGCTATTTATTTTTTTTCATCTCTTACTTTATAATTATTAATCCTTTATTCATTTATATCTTTCTTTATATATATTCCTAATTATCTCTATACTCTATTTTATTATGCTTCATTATTAAATTTTATCTATTATTTAACTACTATTATCTCTATTAAGATACACCATTCTTCTTATTTTACACTTTTGCCCTCACCTAAAATGAAATAATATCTATTAAATATATAGTTTATACATGATTATCCATTACACACATTCCCTCTTTATCAATGATCATTTTATTTAATTATCTATAATTTTATTACACTCATATATTCATACTCTACTATTTCTTTTTTATACTATTTCTTTCACTCTATTCTATTTATTATCATAAATTATTTTTTACTTATTACTCTCCTCTTTCATAATCAATCGTATTTCATGATCTCCCCCTTTATTTATATTATTTTTTAATGATATATAATTTCTTTCTATATAATATCCTTTTTTCGTATTTCAATCCCCATTTATTTTTCTGTATATATTGTCTACTATAACATTAATATACTTTAATTATTAAGTTAATATACATGATTATTTTTTTTACATTTATTTAAATTTCATATTATTCAAATTCTCATTATTATATTCATATGCTCTCATCAACTTTGCTACCTTCCTTTCTTTTAACTAATATACTCCAAATACTTATACTCAAATCATTATTCATTAAATATTTATCTTGTTATTTTTTCTAATTTATAACCCACTCTTCTCCATATTTGTACATTTTAAACTTCTATTCTATTTTAATCTAACATATTATATGCTCCCCTATTTTACTTCAAATACTATAATGCCAATTATATTATCGCACACGATCATAAATTATTTTATTCCATTATATCATCAATGTCACCTATTCCATTACTCCACTTACTTTATAATATCGTAATTTCTCACTTAAATCATAGTTCTTATTCCCTTTATTATCTTTCACATTTTTTTCATATTTTCTAGATTTATCATATCTATATCTGATATTAACCTTATTTTAATTAATTAAATATAATTACACTATATACCTCTTTCTTTCTAGTTTTCTATTTCTGTTTTACATCTTGTTATCAATACGCTTACTTTATCTCTTATATCCTCATTAACCCACTTCCTATATAATAATACTGATGCGATAACATCTAGCATTAAATTATTTCATTTCTATAATCCTATCAATATCTAATTATTCTTCCCGTTTCACACTTATCTATATTTTATTCGTGTAATAGCCTTTGTACTTTCTATTTATATCAACTTAATTATCCTATAATCATAATTCTTATATAATCTATAAAGGCTAGTACTTAATATATATTAAATAACATTTTACTTAAATATATTTATATATTATTATTGAAAAGTCTTATATTATACTATTATATTTTTTTACTACATATATACACTTACTAAATAATATTATTCAAACTACTACTTATTATATGAATATTACTATTACAAATTATAAAACATATCCTTATAATACATTGTATATTTATTACAACTATAATATTAGATTACACTTATTAACCTACCTTTCTATATCTCTACTAATAACTCTTCACACATATAAATTCGCTTATTTTTTTATATAATTTTTAGATCATGATCACAGTGAATTTTTTCTTATCATTTTTAACCTCTCATCTTAGTCATTTCTACTCAAATTAAATTTTAGTTTACACTTATAATACCATTAATAATATTTACTTCTTCATTTTAACTATTATATTTCATATTTTCTTCTTTCTTATTTTAATCACTTGCTATATATACTCATTCATTCAACACTCCTACTTAAATACATATATCTATTTCCAATATATATATCATATTAACAATAATATATAATTTAAATTATCTTATTCTTTCTCTATATCACTACTCTTATAAAAACATACAATTACCTTATTATTTAATATTTAATATCATTACATTTCATTAACTATTTAATTATATTTGATTATCATTACATAAATTTCTACTCGTATACACATTAATTTTATATTTAATATCCTCCCAATATTAGTTATTTTTCACATAAACATATTTAACTCTACACATACATACATTCTTCTCTTTATCAATATTGAGTGCTCAATAATACTTATTCAATATACAATTACCTCATATTAATTCTTCCATTATTATTCATCATCTTTATCACTCTTTTTATCTATTTATATCTTTCACTTGTATAATTAATTTTTCCTTTTCATATATAAATTTTAACCATAATAATTTTTTCTAAATATGAGATTTAAATTTAGAAACTCTTAATATTGTATTATTAATTTTTTATTTTTAATATACACCAATTAATTTTCATTCATAATTACCACTTTTAATATATCTATTCTAACTTATCTCTTATCTTCTATCACTTTTATTACATTTATTTATTTTATAGTGATATATTAAACTACACTTATATTTGAATTTCTCTCCCATTTCTAATCACCATTACTAACTCTAGTATTATTACATACAACTTCCCATATTTATTCTATTTCACTAACACTCTTTTACTTCATACTACATTATATACCTCTGTTTTCAAGTATGTCATTTTCATTTATTTCTTAAGACATAAATCAGACAATCTCACTTTCCCTACATACTATATCTTCTATTATTAGTCTCCTCTCTATTCTCTCTTTATCATTCTTTCATTCTATTACTATTATTAATAATTAATATTAACTCTTTCATCTACATTATTCATTCGATTATCCCACCCTCTCTCATACACTATATTAATATATATTATATTTTTTGCTTGCTTTTACGCACTATTCTCACCCTCTTTTACATTATTGAATTCTGTATTCACCCTATTTATTGTTTTTCATCATATTATCCAATTCTTCGTTATAATCCCTTATACGTAATATCCTCTACATTTCTAATAATAAATACTCTTCCCTTAATTATTAATTATATATTACTACTTCCGCCACTTTTTTTATCTAGCTTAAATCTCGACTACATTACTTATTAATTACATACATTAATTTAAATACATAATCTTATATTATAAATATCTTCTTTTACAATTTTGACAACTTACATTTTAATAATTCTCTGATTCCATATTACTCAGTTATTTCCCTTCACACCTCTACTTATTTTAATTATATTTTTATATCAACATATCTAACACCTTTATTTTCTCGATTTTACTATCATTCTACATATCATTATAATGAATCTTTTCTTTCCTCTATTCGTCTACAATTCCAGTGATCTTTATTTATATTACATATTCATACTAAAGTACTTATTTAAAATATCTACACGATCCATTTCTTTATATATAATATATCATCATCTCATTTTACATGTTTTCTTCTACTCTGTTTGATCTTCGTTATTTTATTTATGATTTTGTATACCTCATATTTACTTCTTTAAATATTTTCCTTTCTCAATATAATTATCTTAGACAATCTTACTTTGCTTATCAGTTTTCTCTTATTTACGTATATCTCTACATCTTTTAAACCCTTTAATTCCTATTCTCATTATTATTCATCTTTTTTTCATTCCATTTTCTAAATGCTCATAATCACTTCCTCAATCCTTCCTCTATGTCTACTTTTTGTTACCAATTACATACAAACATTAATTACATTATAATTCACACATACTATTTACATCCTTGGTATCTCTTTTAGCTTTATCTTTCTTCTTCTCATTTTTCCTCCACTCACTATTATTAATTATAATATTACTGCCATCATCTTCTTCCTCCTTTCACCATACTCTTACACTACTTCTTCTTACCCTTTTTCTTATATATTTTGAATTATGTTATTTTCGTTTCTTTCACTTACTCCTCATCTAACTTCCTCAATTATCCTCTTTCTTCTCACTTACATATCCAGTATGCGCATGACTTTCTATATATACCACGTATCCTATCTCCCCATCTTATCTATCATCTTCTATTCATCCTCACTAGGTTTCAAGCCAATCCTTTCTATCGTCTATACACTACCTTCTCGCGCTCACCCCTATTACATTGAATTATCGAACCAACATTTTATACTCTTTTTTGATTCATCATTATTTATCCTCCATTTGTCTCTGCTACTTTCATAGCTATTATTATATCCTTCTATTACTATTTAGTCCCTACATGATACATTATATCTTACACTCTTCCGCTTTTCTGAACTCTAGAATATCTACCTTCTTGTCATTATTTTTACATTCTCCCTCTAATTTTCTTCTGTTTATGGTCTTCCCCATTTATATTAATATATCATATGATTATATAACTCATCACTTCTTATTTCTTCCCATTTAGCACTCCTCTTTTCCTCTTTTCATTTATAATATATCATATTTTCCTCCTCTACCTTCTATCTCCTTTCTCCTATCCCTTCCCTCATAATTCTATACATTTTATTATCAGGGTCAATGAATCTCGTCAATAATTTTTCAATTAATCCGCTCTCTTATACTCTATGTCTCTTCTTGCTTCCTTCATTCTATCCCTATCTAATCGATCTCATATACATTTATATATTTTCATGTACACTTTATCACCACTCTAATTTATTATTACAGTTTCTATTTTTCATGCTCCATCTTCAGCCACCTCATACTTGCTTCGTTTCTTAGCTTATTTTATAAATTAATACTCTCTATTATTTATCCTGATTCTGTTCTACATTCTTACTGAATCTCTTTTCTCAATCTATTTTTCTTCTTAATGTTACTCTCATATTATCACTTAGATTCTGTCACAATATACTCGATTATTTACAATATATATCCTATACCAGCATTATTATATTAAAATACTTTATCATTTTATTATGAATTATATTCATATTTCTTCTTTTATTCTACTTCTTTATAACTTATTATTCAAATATTATTATATCTTCTCATTCTCTTCAGTCCTCTTTAGAATTATTTACATAATTCATTACGTATTATCTTTATAATATCTTCCTATTTTCCATGTTGTCATTATTTCTGAATAATTGCATCCTTTCTTTTTGTTTATTTTTTTTTATACACTAAATAATTTCTCTATTATATACAGATTCAATTTAATTGCTTTTCTTTCTTCTCCTACCACATAGTTCTTAAATTAAATACACTACTATACTATTGTATAATTATTCCTAATATTTTATTAATATTTTGCTTCATTATCTATCTGATACATATTTTTCATTTTCTCTTGTCACATTCTATTACATAACATATTATTTCCTTATAAGATCTCTATTAGTATACAATTTTTTTTTTTTTTTTCTAACAATCTTTAAATATTTCTTCTTCTATTTTTTAATAATATCTAATACGCATTCATATTTATATTTCAATTTTTCTCATACGTCTTATATATTATATCATAACTCTTCTTACTTGCATTACGTCCCTTTTCCTTCTTACTTCATAATATCACCACTCTGATTCATACATTTTATCATAGTAAAATTTACAAGTTCATCTAATTAAACACGACTAGCTCTAATTCACCCATTCAATTTCTTTTATATTTCTCTATTATATATTTTATATATTAAATATTATTTCTACAACAATATTACATTATATCTATAATATATTTATAATATCATATCTCTAAGCATCTAAATATTATTCTATAAACTACATTCTATTTTATTCTATTTCTCTTCGATATGCCCTCTCTTCATCCCTTTTCATATATGCTTTCTTTATACATCTCCCATATTATAATGCTCTATTCTCATTACATGATGCATCTTTTTCTACTCTACCAATTATCCTCTGTACATATATAGATTTTCAATTTTCTCTCTCTAATATTTTATCGCCATTCCTTTAATAATCCTATTTCTATATAAATTATACTCTATCCTATAACCTCAAATCCCATACACACACTTCCAACTATCTCTATTACTAGTATAAATTCTTTCTATATCTCTTAAACATATCCTCTATATCTTCACTGAAATACTTCACCTCATACACATTATTGTTTATCTATATATTACTTCAAATGTTCTCTTATATCTATTTCTATATTGTTTCCATATTTACCATTCACTCAACTGATTGCAACTCTGTATACTACATTTCTTCATCATCTTTCTTTCTTACTCTTGAATTATTTATTTTATTATATATACTATATATCATTATCCTATTTCCATCCTTCCTATCCTCAATTCTACTTCCTCGTTCACACATTCCTTCTTCTCTCTTTCACTATCTTCCTCTCTTATTAAATATATTATTTCATTATTTTGCTTATATATATTCTTTCTCTCATTAATTTTCTATTTACTACTTTCTATCAATCTTATCATCAAAATGTTATATTGTATCTCACTTAAATTCCCTTACCGTATCGATCTTCCTCACTCTAGTTTAATGGATTTTCTACATATTTATTCTCATACTATTACTATCTATTTAATGACTCTTCGTACTCATTTTATCTCTTCCTGCTTATTAAACTTCTCACTATTCTCTACTCATCTAACCTTTGACTCTCAGCCCTATCTGTCTCTTTCTTCATCCTATTAATGACTTATTATCACTTTATTATATAATAACTTTCTCCCACTATACCAACATCTCTCTCACTTATGAATTATTCTCTACGACTACTCGCTTAAATCTCTATTTTTCCCTTCTGATCATTCTCTTTCTCTTATGTCCCTACTTTCCTTATATTACACATATCTCTTCTTCTAAATACCACTATCTCCTTTTATTCCTTCTCTTCTGACTTCTTATACTCTTCCTCTATTTAATTACTACATCACTTGATCTCACACATACATGCTTCCATCGCGTTATTTGACACTTTTCCTTATTTTCTCCCTTCTCATTTCCTCTCACTCCTTTATTTATCTACACCCTCTCTCTATTCTATTCGACTCATTCTTTTCAATCCCTACTTCTCTTTCTCTCTTCATCTTCCTCTCTCTTTTCTTCTCTTCTTTCCCTTTCTTCCTCTATTCTCCCTCCACCTCTTTCCTCTCCCTTCTCCTCTTCTCTTCCCTTCTCCTTTCCTCTCCCCCTCTTCTCCTCTCTCTCCTTCTCCTCCCTTCTCCCTTTCTCTCTTCTTCCCCTCCTCCTCTTCTTCCTTCTCCTCTCTTCCTCCCCTCTCTCCCCTCTTCTCTCTTCTCTTCCTCTTCCTCTCCCCCCTCTTCTCTCCTTCTCCTCCCTCTCTTCTCTCCCTTCTCTTCCTCTCCTTCCTTTCTTCTCCCCTCCTCCTCTTCTTCTCCTTCTCTCCTCCCTCCTCTTCTTCTCCCCTCTTTCCTTCCTTCTCTCCCTTTCCTCTCCTTCTCCTCCCCTCCTTCTCCCCTCTCCTTCCTCCCCTCTTCCTTCTCTCTCCTCTTCTCCCTCCTTCTCTCTTTCTCTCCTTTCCTCCTCTTTCTCTCCCTCTTCCCTCTTTTTCCTCCTCTTCCCTCTCCTCTTCTCTCCTCTCCCCTCTTTCCTCTCTCTCTCCTTCTTCCTTCTCCCCTCTTCCTCCCTCTTCTCTCCTTTCTCCCTCCTTCCTCTTCTCTCTCCTCTCCCTTTCCTCTCTTCTTTTCTCCTCCTCTTCTCTTCTCCTCCTCTTCTCCCTTTCTTCCCTCCTCTCTTCTCTCTCCTTTCTTCTCTCCCTCTCTTCTCTCCCTCCTTCTCCTTCTCCTCTCTCCTTCCCTCTTCCTCCCTTCCTCTCTTCTCTCCCCTCTTTCCTCTCTTCTCTTCCTCTCTCTCCCTCTCTCTCTCCTTCCTCTCCTTCCTTCTCTTCTTCTCCCTCTCCTCCCCTCCTCTTCTCTCCCTCTCCTCTTCTTCTCCCTCTCTTCCTCTTCTTCCTCTCTCCTCCTCTTCCTTCTCCCTCCTCTCTCTCCTTTCTCTCTTCTCTTCCCCTTCTCCTTCTCCTTCTCTCCCTCTCTCCCTCCTTCTCTTCCTCTTCTCTTTCTTCCTCTTCCTCTCCCTCTTCCTCTCTTCCTTTCCTCCCTTTCCTCCTCTCTCCTCTTCTCCTCCTCCTTCTTTCTCTTCCTCTCTCTCCTTCCTTCTCCTTCCCCTCCTTTCCTCTCTCCCCTCCTCTTTCTCCCTTCTTCTCCCTTCTCCCTCTCCTCCTTCTTCTCCTCCCTCCTTCCTCTCTCTCTTCTTCCTCTCCTTCTCCCTCCTCTCCCTCCTCTTCTTTCCCCTTCCTCTTCTCTTCTTTCCTCCCCTCTTCTCTTCTCCTCCCTTTCCTTTCTTCCTCTCTTCCTCCTCTTCTCCCTCTCCCTCTTCTCTCCTTCTCCCTCTTCCTTTCTCTCTTCCTCTCTTCCTCCTTCTCCTCTCTTCTCCTTTCTTCCTCTCCTCCCTCTCTCCTCTTCCTCTCTCCCTTCTCTCCTCTCCTTCTCTCCCTCTCTTTCTCTCTTTCCCTTCCCTCTCTCTCCCCTCCTCCTCTCTTCTCTCTTCCTCTCTTCTCCCTTCTCCTCTCTTCTCTTCTCCCTCTCCTTCTCTCTTCTCTTCTCTTCTCCCTCCTCTCCCTCTTCTCTCCCCTCTCCTCTCTCCTCCTCTCCCCTTCCCTCCTCTCCTCTTTCTCTCCTCTTCTCCTCTCTCCTCTTTCTTCTCCTTCTTCCTCCTTCTCCTCTCTTCTCTTCTCTCCTCTCTTTTCTCTCTCTTCTCCCTCTCCTCTCTCTTCTCTTCTCTCCCTTCTCCTCCTTTCTCTCTCCCTCTTCTCTCCTCTCCTTTCCTCTCTTTCTTTCCTCTCTCCTTCCCTCTTCTCTCTTCCCTCTCTTCCTTCCTCCTCTCTCCCCTCTCCTTCCTCCTCTTCTCTCTTCTTTCCTCCTCCTCTCCTTTCTCCCTCTCTCCTCTCCCTCTTCCTCTCCTCCTCCTCTTCCTCTCTTCCCCTCTCTCTCCTCTTCTTTCTCTCCTCTTCTCCTTCCTCTTCCTTCTCTCTTCTCTCCCCTCTCCTTCTTCCCTCTTCTTCCTCTCTCTCCTCCTCTCTTCTTTCCTTCTCCTCTCTCTTCTCCTCCCTCCTCTTCTCTTCCTCCTCCTCTTCTCTTCTCCTCTCCCTCTCCCCTTCCTCCTCTCTCCTCTTCTTCCTCCCTCCTCTTCTCTCTTCTTTCTCTCCCTCCCCTCCTCTTCTCCTCTCTCCCCTTCCTCTCTTCTCTCCTCCCTCTTTCTCTTCTCTCTCTTCTCCTTCTTCCCTCCTCTTCCTTCTTCCCTCCTCTTCTCTTCTCCTCCCTTTCTCTCTCCTCTCTTCCTCTCCTCTTCCTCCTCTCCTCCTCTCTCTTCCTCTTCTCCCCTTCTCTCTTCTTCTCTCCTCCTCTCCTTCCTCTTCCTCTCCTCCTCTCTTCCCCTTCTCCTCTCCTTCTCTTCTCCCTCTTCTCTCTTCTCTTCTCCTCTTCTCTCCTCCCTTCTCCTCTTCCTCTCTTTCTCCCTTCTCTTCTCTCCTCTCTTCCCTCCTCTTTCTCTTCTCTCCTCTTCTCTCCTCCTTCCTCCTTTCTCTTCCCTCCTTTCCTCTTCCCTTCCTCTCTCTCCCTCCCTTTCTCCTCTCTCCTCTTCTCTCCCCTTCTTCTCTCCTCTTCTCTCCCTCTTCTTCCTCTCTTCCTCCCCTCTCCTCTCCTTCTCTTCTCCCTTCTCCTCTTCTTCCCCTCCTCCTTCTCCTTCCTCTCTCCTCCTCCCCTCTTCTCCCTCTCTTTCCTCTCTCCTCCTCTCTTCTCTCCTTCTTCCTCTCTCTCTTCTCCTCCTTCTTCTCTCCTCTCCTCCCTCTCCTCTTTCCTTCTCCCTCTTCTCTCCCTCCTCTCCTCCTCCTTCCCCTCTTCTTCTCCTCTCCTCTTCTCCTCCTCCCCCTCTCTCTTTCTCTCTCCTCTCCTTCTCTCTCCTCCTCTTTCTTCCCTCTTCTCTCCTCTCTTCCTCTCTTCTCTTCCTCTCCTCTTCTCTCCCTCCCTCTCTCCCTCTCTTCCTTCTCCCTCCTTCCCTCTTCCTCTCTCTTCTCTCTCCTCTCTCTCTTCCTCCTTCCTTTCTTCTCCTCCCCTCTTCCCTTCTTTCTCTTCTCCCCTCTTCCCCTCTCTCTCCCCTCTCTCCCTCCCTCTCCTTTCTCTCCTTCTCTCCTCTCTCTCTCCTCCTCTTCTCCCTCCCCCTCTCTCTTTCTCTCCTCCCTTCTTCCTCTTCCTCTCTCTTCTCTCCCTCCTTCTCTCTCCCTCCCTTCTCTCTCTTCTCTCTCCCCCTCCCTTCTCTCTTTCTCTCTTCCTCCCTCCTCCTCTTTCCTCTCTCTTTCTTCCTTCCCTCCCTCTCTCCTCTTCTTCTCCCCCTCCTTCTCTTCTCCTCCTCCTTCTCTTCTCTTCTCCTCTCTCTCTCTCTCCTCTCTCTCTCCCTTTCCTCTCCCTCTCTTTCTTCCTCTTCTCTCTCTCTTCTCTTCCTCCTCTTCTCTCCTCTCCTCTTCCTTCCCTCTTCTCTTCTCCTCTCTTCTCCTCTCTCTCTTTCCCTCTCTCCTCTCTCCCTCTCTCTTCCTCTCTCTCCTCTCTCTCCTTCTCTCTTCCTCTTACTTTCCTCTCCTTCTCCTCTCCTCTTCCTCTCTCCTTCTCTCTCTTCTCCCTCTTCCTCCTCTTCTTTCTTTCTCTTCTTCTTTCTTTCTCTCCTCTTTCTCT
>JAHQIW010003885.1:0-21666 GCA_019055375.1 Parelaphostrongylus tenuis
TCAATTTGTTTTTTAAAACCAATTTTCTTCATCAACCCAATGATGTAGAGTGGTTTGCAAAAACGCTTGCGTCAGCCGGGATTTGAACCCAGATCCTACTCTTTCTGGGATCAAATCCCGGCTGACGCAAGCGTTTTTGCAAACCACTCTACATCATTGGGTTAATAGAAAACATCATAACACCGCAATAGGTGGTCGAGTAAATTGATTTCCAATTGTCTTTCTCAAGTCGTTGTTGGTTATTATCAATAATTATTATCGTTAGTTATTATCATTATCTGATACTAATGATTATTATTCTCATTATTACTATTTCTATTAATGCAGTAAATATTAATCATCAATGTTAATTATTGGGACGCCGTAGGCGAGTGGTTGTGATGCTCGTCACGGCGCGCGTGCAGTCAAGTTCCACTCCACCTCCCCCTCTCAACTCTCTCCGGCAGTCAACAAAAACGTCCTATGGAACACCATAACCAGGCTATCATCGAAGTTTTTAGGAGATTCGCTCAATCAGTATTCTATGCCGTTCAAAAAGAAGACGAAAAACGAATTGAAGCTCGAAGTACTGGGATCCGCTTGTTTGATAACGGATTAAATAAAGTGCTAAAAAACTACTAATGTTAGTTATTATCATTGATTGTAATAAGGAGGATATCCGATATTTTTTTGATACGTTTTCAAAACGAAACAATCAATTTGAATTGGTCGAATGTCACAAATTGAACTGGTTTCTCCTGAGCTCACAATCATTGAAATATTCATTATGTGTTGAAGTCTTGATAGTTTTTGGCTTACCAAACTAACAATGCCACTGAACGCTTGCTGAAGTATAAAGATACTTTTCGTAATTTTCAAGTCGATCTACGGTGCTGAGCCGTTGAGATGCGAGATGCCCAGACGCGGATCTGAACAGGACTGTTTTCAATTGAATCTGAGGTGGAATCCGTTCAAACGGTAAACGTTATTTGTCAACTTAGCTTTTGTGTCCAGATAATGTATTGTTGTTAAGGGTCAAGTTTGTAATCATGAATCGCTCGTACGACAAAATAGTTGTGCTTTCAAAATAGTGACAGAGGAGTTATTTTCAACTCTCAAAGAAGAGTCAGAATAAAGTATTTTTATGCCTAGTGAAACCTGAGAAACTGTGAAACATGGAACAAAACACAGACCGGGAAAGTAATACTCTTGCAACACAAGACTATTGGATGGAACTTCTTAAATAGATATTGATCACTGGTCTTGCTCAATCATTCTCAGTTTAACATGCATTTTGATACTATTTTTTCTGAAATAAAGTACTTCTATGCCTAGTGAAACTTGTTGGCGCGAATTTGAGTGAGATTCAAAACACTGTGTATTTTTAGGGGCGATGATGAAATTTTCGACAGTAGATTTCTATTTTATAAATTCCTATATGCAACAGGAGACCGCGAGGAACGGTTGTGCCCTTTAAGGCTTTGCACAGAAACCTACAATCATATACAACAACGTAGGTGTAGCCAAGTAGGTTGATTTGAATGACTGGCAGTTCACTCTGTCAGTAACCTCTAATGGCCAAGAATTAACAATGGGCACTCATCCATTATCGAAATACTTGTTGAATCTGGAGCTTTTGTTGGAAACACTTAAAAAAAAATCAGCAGTTTGTTCAGGAATCAATTCATTGTTCACTCGTTGCTCACCAATATATCATAAACACATTCTGTATGATTCAACTTGATCTACTGAGATGCTCCAGCTGGTGAAATTTCTGATTTTTAGGGCTAATCAGCATTGTGAATGATAACAATTCAGCTATCTTATTCGCCAAAGAACATTTCGCATTACTCAAATCCTGACTTAAGCAAAATGGTATGGTACGAAATCGGATTAGAAGCAATCTATCGGTCCAAATTTCGTCTGTGGGAATTATAGTCCTTTCATAATTCTTAGCACTAGAGCAATAAACACCAAATTTGATAAAACACATGAATTACTGGTAGTCATCCGACAGCCCGAATCTCGACAATCATGATACAAGGACATGTTTTTTCAAGCAGTCTACATGGAGCGCTACATCGATGGAACATATTCTCCTTTGAAATTCTTGTCCAAAAAACATAGAAATTTTCTCGGGAAGGGTGAAATTTTTTCAAAGTAGTGACGATGTGTGCAGCAATTTCAACTACCGTCTCAAAAATGCACGTCATTTGAGGGCCGCGCTTTTACTTACTTATTCAGAAATCTTTTGACCTTGAGAAATTTCTAGAATTTTTGTTTCAGAATTGTAAAGGGGACTTTGTTCTTTCGTTATACTGGTACAAATTTCTCGTGTTTCACATTACCCATATAAACCCGCTATAAAATCCAAGCGACGCATTGTAATGTGTTGAGAGTAGTGATATTGAATGATTATTAGAAGCTGAATGAAAAGCCTGTCCAACAAAAGATGTTTGAGTGTGAAGTAGAATTTTACTTTTACTTTCAAAGTATAATATAAAAGCCATTTGAAAAATTAAATACTTCCTTCAAATTTTTCAAAATACAGGCTGTCGAATAATTACTAAAACGTCAAAAAGGATAGAAGACGCGCTTTTCAAATATGGGTGCAGATAGGGAAATGTACCAAGAATACTTCATTGGAGACACATATTTCTGACAAATAGTTTGCACAATGTCGATGTTTAAGCTTCTTACTCAAACACGATTGCCCTTCCATACTTAGAATTTCTCCACTATCCGTAATAAACGAATGACTGATATAAATTTAGCTATAGTGAAAATTCTAGAACTGGTATCACATACATTATGCACCATCATTTTTGGAAAATTACTAGCTGTCTTCCATTCTTTATTCTTTTTGATAACTCCTAGTATCGATAATCGGTGAGAATTCTTTTTTTATTTGACCGCCACTTACGCTAGTATGGTGTTCTTGTATACCCAATAATGTGGAATGCTGTGCAAAAACAATTGCGTAAGCCGGGATTCGAACCCACATCTCACTCTTTCCGGGAGCGCATGCTAACCGTGGCACCACCGATCCTTACGAAAAACAAGAGATTTGCATGAAAAGAGTGAGATCTAGGTCCGAATCCCGGCTCACGCAAATGTTTTTGCACAGCATTCCACATAACTGGGTATAACTCTTAGTCACTGTATGAAACTAAGGCAGATCACAACTAAAGATTTTTATTGTGATCCTCTTTGTACAATGCAATGAAATTGGTTGCATTTAAGATTCAATAATGGCTGCGTAGTAAACTTTTCTCTATACGGGTCACATTTCTCTGAACCGAAAGCACATGAGAGAGTAGAGGGAATCTAATTCTATCAAAGCAATAAAAGTATTCCAAAAATTTTTGCAAAATGAAGATAAAAACCGAAATCAAGCGACGAAAATCGCGCAATTCGTTCTACGCGAATTGATTTCTACAGCGGCCCCTTAGGAGTTAAAGAGGGGTTTGACACCTTCGTCCTGAAGCCCGGTCACGAAAAACCAAATCAAGGAGCCACAAGTTTTCCGTTATTCTGCAAAGCATAACAGCTTTCTATTGTGACACCCTAAGAACACCTGATCCTGCCATCCTGGACTTACAGGTAGCGCACACTCGACCATTAACTATCATTATCACGTACAAAATTAAGAGCGACTTATCTTTCGAATCGACTGTTTTCTTAAGACCACAGCTCAGAGATTCAATATGCCTAATAATCATTTCTTGAGCCACGCATGTGAGTGGTCTGTCAAGGAGGGCTGACTTATAGAGCCCGATGCACGTGTTTCGATCTTGCGATCTTGTCAGTCGGGCAGTTACCCTTTCTCGTCTTTTGCTATTCTCTGTGGGTGCTCCAGTCCCCACACTAAAAGTTAGCGACGAAGAACGCCTCACACTCTGTGTCCTGTGAAACTCACCGAACACAGAGTGTTGTACACTCGATTGCTTTGGCTAGTATATTCAAAATATCATATCTTTCGATTCAAGTGTTTTGTTGAGACCACAGCTCAAAGATTCAATATGCCTAATAATCAATTCTTGAGCCGAGTGTACAACACTCTGTGTTTCGTGAGTTTCACTGGACATGGAATGCAAAACATTCGTCGTCGCTAACTCTTAGTGTGGGAACTGGAGCACCCACAGAGATTAGCAAAAGACGAGAAAAGGTAACTGCTCGACTGACGAGATCGCAAGATCGAAACACGTGTATCGGGCTCTATAAGTCAGCCCTCCTTGACAGACCACTCACATGCGTGGCTCAAGAAATGATTATCAGGCAGGAGAGACTTACTTTGCCAAAAGTCATGCGCTAGCTTGACCACCTCAATGAACGCCAATGGGAAGATGGCAAAGCGAATGAAATCATTTCAATTATACGGAAGACCTGCCTGTGAAAACGAATCAAACCTAGCACGTGCTTGAACATAAACGCATACCTATGTATTTGATACGTATTAACGTATCTTTGTTCTTCATATATCCACCGATCACATCTAATGACGAATAGCCATTTCTCAGATGACTTCAGACCTTTTGATATAGGCGTTAATCATCCCTACTCTGGGTATTCGCTAGTGTGATCGTCCCCTAAGGGACGACGTGTACCAGCTGGGGTACACGATTACTTGAAGGCCTTCCTATCTGCATAAAAGTTTTTTCCTATACAATTAATATTTATTCGAAGGCTGAAATTTCTGCAATTTCAATGATCTTTTGAAATTCAAAAAAGGCTTTTTCTTGCGTTCAAGCAGCAAAAGAAAATTACGCTTCACACTCAATTTTCTTCATTTGCTTGACTGGGGCTTCGATATGGCTCTTCAGTAAAGTTTTATCAGTCATTAGATTGCTCAAATTTCGAGATTTTGGTGCTATAGTTGGTTATCAAAAGTGAAAGGACGCCACGGTAACCCTGTCACCGTGACTGTAAAAAATCGCCGTTGATTTCTTCATATGTAGAAGGCATATCCCCTACAAAGAACTGATTGAACCGAAAGACATCATGTTACTAATGAGGCATAAAGGCCGAAACACGTGTCACGCACTTTGTGAGTGTCATAACCGATCCTATTGAAGACTTAAAATCGTGCCACAAATTGAATTCGGTGCTATTTGATCAACAAACGACCGCAAGAAAGCATAAGCGCTGTGTGGTTTCGTGGGAAGAAGGGCATTCCAAAGAGGCTATCCAGTAAAAGGGCATCGCATCTAGGATTCCCAGACTTCCAGTCTTCATGGCACACCATCATCATAAACCGTGGAGCATGCTCAATGTATAATAGAACTCACAGGATGTCCAATGCCCGCTGTGTGGAATGGGCGGACATTTGCTAGCAGTCGGCGCGAACCTTGGCCTAACGGTCATGAGTAACTGTCGCGGCTTCGCCTTCTTTTTGAAGTCTGCTCTTTAATAATACATAATACTTTGTGAGAAGAGTTGAAGATCTCAACACGTACCTGCGGGGAATTCTACGACTGCTCCGCGTTCGGAATCTACTTTCCGATCGACGACGTGTGCGAGCTTTTCTTACCGACTTGCTCCGCGAACATACGCTACGTGTTAGATGGCAACCCGATCGATTTGTTTGTGCCTAGTTCTGTGTTCTTGAGCACCATCGAGCTAAAAAGCGTAGCTTTTGTTGACCTGGCTATGAAGAGGAATAGACAGTAACTTTTCTAGCTATACATAAGATTTTCGAAACACAATTTTGGGAAGACGGGGTAGTCAGCGGTAAAATTGAAAATTCGCTTAACTCAGAAAAGGAATAAAACGACGAATCCGCGTTTTGGAGCGCTACAGTCACACTCAGCGTTTCTTTGTAATTGCTCGAAATTGATCACAGAGAATGAACTGTTTCAATCTACACCGTACACTTTTTCATCAATCATGGAGTATCCTCAGTGCATAGTGAAACTCACAAAATTGCGGACGGCGACTGTGCGATCGGCGTCAACGGCCTCTGCGTGAACGGCGTGAATGTAGGCCCAATAACTGGAAGTGACTGCTTCGACTTCGGCTTCTTCGACTTCTCCTACTCCGACTTGTTGTCCGACGGCTAAGCTATCGGCGTCGAAGTCGTCTCCTACTTTTACTCGGACTTCATCTGCCGGACAAGTTAGTACTAACTGAACCATACTCATACTTTTTCGCCTTCTTTACTACTAGAGTGATTATCATTGTATCAGACAAAGACAAAAAAAATAATTCAAAATATGCTTATAAATCAATTGTAGGCTCAACTAGAATCCATTTTTATTAACCGCTTCTAATGATTGGCGGTATGAAGCTTCAATGATACGTCCAACATTATTGAGAGATATGCAAAACTTTGAATGTCGGTCTGGATTCGAACACGCATTTGACTTATTCCGGATGCGCGTGGTAACCACTGCACTATCGGCGCTCGTTGCGCCATCATTCCATCTGCCACCAAGGCGTTGACGGTTGGATGCTAACAGATAGACACAGTTGTGCCCGAAGAACGAGTGAAGGTAGTGCAATGATTAGCACGCGCCGCCTGAAAGGGTGAAATGCTGGTTCAAATCCACTTGTATTCAGACTAGATTCAAATTCAACTTCTCAATAAATTAGAGCAAAATGCACCTTTTGTATTATTTTGAAATGTTGAACTTATCCCTTAAACACGATTCAGCTGTAGATCTGCTGATGCAAGCAAGAAGTGAAGGCACGACGTCATTGGCCTGGCTGAGACGAGAAGGCCAACCTTTTCACGCTGTGTTAGGCATCGAAGAAGAAGTGTTTCTCGGATCATGCGATCGGAGAGGTGTCAGCATTGTTAAAATCGGATTGGGCCACGAAATCAATTCATTTAAACAACTAACAACCCGCATCGCATGCTTGCGGTTGAAACGCTCCGGATCAATGCCAGTTTTGACCATCTGCGTTGCGTACGTCCCCAAATCGAGCCATGACGAAGACGAAGTCGAAGCATTCTATATGGATTCGAGAACTTCTTCGGAGAAGACCACACATTTCTTAAGGTCATTGTCGGCGATTTCAAAGCAAAAGTCAGATCTAGAAGAACGCCTGGAGAACGTCACATTGAGACCAACGGACTAGAATGAAACGAATAGAGAGAGAGGTATGCGAGTTCATCATAACTACCAAAACATCCTTCGTATTAACATTCTCAAAAACCCACTCTCAGCGGTGGAGCTGAGAGTCTCCCAGTGGAGAGTACCACAACGTAATAGTCCACGTCTTAGTAAATCGAAGGTTCTGCGTGACCGATGTCGCTGCTGTCGTTAAGCTCTAAACCTGATCAGACTATCATCTTGGCGAGACGCTCCATTTTTCGCGGAAAGGAGAGGAAGCCGCTTGATTCAAATAACGATGTTCCAAAACTATCCTAAACTGGGATGTATTTAAATCATTAGTCGGCTCTTGGGAATACCGTTGCCGACAACATTAAGGAAGAGTACTACCGACTCGTAGAATATCTTCATGTTAGCGCTATGAAAGCCGAGAGTCTTTAAGTAACGAAGAGACGCTTTCCTCCGCAGACACTTGAGCTGATGCGTCAACGTGGAATCGCACGAACTGAAGGCAACATCAACCTGACGTCCGAACTTGCGAAGCGCTGCAGAGAAGCTTTAAAAGAAGACCTCAAAGAGAGACGAGCAGCAATGCCGGCCGAAGCTGCAGAAGCTGGGAAGAGCATTCGCAAAGCTCACCGAACTTCACTTCGAAACCAAGATGACTGCACTTTGATGCCCTGACTGGACACTTACAGCTTTTAGAAGGGCAATGGAGAAAATCATCCACTGTTACTACTCGGATCTCTTGCTAGCCATGATATCTTATCGTTGTTTGAATAGAAAGAAAACGAATTTGTCATTCCACTAGTTCTTCTTTCCAAAATTCGACACGCTATGTCATCGGTAAAAGATAGAACAACACTCGGTCCAGACAGGATTGGACCACAACACTTGAAGAATCTACCACCAGTTCTCATCGACACCCTGGCTCGGCTCTTCACGCTAACTGTCAGAATGCAAGGTCCCCATTCAGTGGAATACTAGCAAGACCGTATTGCTGTTCAAAAAAGGGAGACCTTCACGACATAAGCAATTATCGTCCAGTCTGCTTACTGTCCGTTGTCTATAAACTCTTTACTCGTGTCATCTTAAACAGGATTGACAGAACATTGGACGAAGGACAGCCATGCGAATAAGCAGGGTTCCGAAAAGGATTTGGTACCATAGACCACATCCACACGATTACAAGACTCTCTCGTGAAACTCCAATGAGTCTTGTAAACAGGATTGACAGAACATTGGACGAAGGACAGCCATGCGAATAAGCAGGGTTCCGAAAAGGATTTGGTACCATAGACCACATCCACACGATTACAAGACTCTCTCGTGAAACTCCAATGAGTCTTGTAAACAGGATTGACAGAACATTGGACGAAGGACAGCCATGCGAATAAGCAGGGTTCCGAAAAGGATTTGGTACCATAGACCACATCCACACGATTACAAGACTCATTGGAGTTTCACGAGAGACAAGGGACCGCCGTATCTCGCTTTCATCGATCTGAAGAAAGCCTTCGATTTATATATAAAAATTTCACAATGGAAATATCGTCGTTTAATGACGATATCAATGTTGACATAAAAAAAGAAGTTCGACAAGGCGACACAATCTCGCCAAATCGCCTACTGCCACCCTCCAAAATGTCATGCGAACATAAGAATGAGACAATATAGGAGTGAACATTAACGGCCAACAATTAAACCGTCTTCGCTTTGCTGATGATATTGTCCTCATAACACCTAGCATCAGTCAAGCAAAAAGAATGTTGACCGATTTCGAGAACGTCTGTGGAAAGATCGGTCTTCAACTAAATCTAATGAAAACGATGTTCATGAAGAACGGATGAGTTTTGAATGCCCTCCCTATTCACGTTTAACGAAACGAAAATTCCCGAATGCTCCAGTTACGTCTATCTAGGTTGTGAAATCAACATGATGAACGACCTAGCTCCAGAGTTGAGCAGGAGGAAACGAGCGGCTTGGGGAACGTTTTAGAGCATCGAAGATAAAGAAGATAAAGAACCCCCAACTCCGTGCCCACCTTTTCGACTCGACGATTATCCCTGCCTTAACGTATGCAGCAGAAACCTGGTCGCTACGTAAGCAGGATAAAAGATTATTTGGTGTTATTGAACGCACAGTCGAATGGTCGATGCTAGAAGTATCCCGTATCTTACAAAGAAGAGATATGATCCGAAGTTCCGAACTACGATGACGCTCAAAGATCAAAGCAGCCGTTCTACACACCAGGCTATCGAAAATAAGGTGAGCCGGACACGTGATGCGTTTTAACGACAACCGATGGAAGAGAGCCAATACCTACTGAATTCCTCGCTATATCAGACGCTCTACACGAAGACCACTGACCCGTTGGTCCGATTTCTTCAAAAAGACTAGAAGAAAGATATGATGCTCAGCGATTCCTTAGTGTGAGGAGGACCTACTGTGCTACTCTTGCACGCGATAGGGAAAATGGAAGTGTTGCTGGTGCCAGCTCGAGTCATTCGACTATCAACGGGATGACAGGTTGCAGGCAATACAGGTGAACCCCGATGAGCAACCGTGATGCTCAATCAGGACCGAACATTTCCAGCAGTCGACAGAGTGATTTAGTGGGCTTAAAGATTGTATTCCTGCTGTTAGAAACGACGATTCCCGTGAACAGACGACATTGTCAACCAAATTGATCAAAACTGCTCTTTTTGGTAAAGACTAGGCGGCGAAAAAGTCCGCAGTTTGGAATGGGTTTATGAAAGTATCGACAAACAGAACGGGCTAGATTAGCATTCAGAAGAACAAACCTTTCAGTCATAGAAAATTCCAAAGCTAATTAGAATGAACAAATTTAAAATGGCTTTTTGAGTGCATGACAGTGCAATGATAGTGACTCCGTTCTTTACGCACACGGTCCACAATCTATTCAACCACTTGCCGCACACCGTCACAAAATCACCAACCCTTCATGAGTCTGGATTTAGGAACTGATTAGAAACTGTCTGATCCTTCTTAGCTCCCTCATAACCAATCAGGAACGCTCTAGCATAGCCATCTCTGAACTCTTGGAAAATTATTTATGCGCATTATAGGAAAATTAAGATTCAAAGCAGCATCTCTGCTCATAGACTAAAAAGTTTGGAAACCTTCTTGAATATTCTTTCAAATGATGTGAGTTGTCTGGTAGCTTCAGGTTTCAATTTTTTCGGAACCGTGCACCACGGCTCCGAAAGTGTTAAAAAATATTATCACCAATAAATGGCAGAATATCCCAAAGAGATTTCTGAAAATGTTTATTTTCAAACATATACCCATTGATGTAGAGTGGTGTGCAAAACTTTCGCGTCAGGCGGGGCAAGAACCCGCACCTCACTCTTTCGGTAGCGCGTGCTCTATGCGCTACACTAATGCGCATTTTGCTCATCGCTCTTTCTACGCTACAGTGCATCTATCTGTCAGCCGCCAGCTTTCAACGGTCTGGCCCGGGTAGTCGGTCCGACATTGAACCCAGTCACACTGACAGACAGGTTTATTTTTAGTATGAAGAACGCCCTTGCGTGGAAAAATCCCTTATGTTTCAACAAGAAAACGACATTTTTACCACATCATAATAGAATTCGTCCGAGGTTTGAGGAGACCATTTGAGTTACCATGGATTTCCCTCGATAAATGTTTAGTCCAAGTAACCGCGACTTTGTTACTACAAGTCGTTTGTCAGCCTCAAGATGTCGCCACATCTGGAATGCAATCTTAATATCAGTGCTGCAGGCAGAAAAGAATTTTTTGGAGAGAAAAATACATGACTTTTTCGGAATTTTGCTCTCGCATAATTGCCGAACTTTCCACGGAAAGCTTTGCCCAGAGTAAAATGCATGAGTATGAAGTAAAATTTTGTTTTTACTGCCATAGCATAATACTAAGGCCATTCAAAAAAAATTATAATACGATTCAAATCCTCGAGATTTGATCCATCTCATCACTACCATATGTCTATATGTCATAAAAAGAGTAAAAAAATATGTTTTTTTTTTTGAAAATGCATACGGATAAGGTAAAGGACCGAATACTTCTTTGGCGACATGTATTTCTGACCAACAATTTGCATAATGCAGATACTCCAAGCCTTTTACTCAAACACGCTTGCCCCTCCACGCTGAGAATTGCTCCACTATCCATGGATTCTCAATGCTTTCTCACATACGTCGGCTCTAAATAGTTGGAGTTAAATGAATGACTAGTATAAACTTAGTTATAGTGTGAGTTATCGATGAACCAGAGTCGTCTACAACATACATATTCATTTATGATAAATCACTATCTGTATTCCAATCTTTTCTTTCATTATGATAATTCTTGAGTCTTGCATAAAACTAGAGAAGATTAAAACTACAGATTTTCATTAACAGATCCCTTGTGCAATTTAAGAATCAATTGATTGCCCAATTCAGTATGAATGAGCAGTAAACAAGCGTTTTTTCTCTGTGGACAATACATATATCTGAACTATAAGCATATGAGAGAGTAGAGCAAATTGTGTCTTGTCAAATTAACACAGAAATGTCTCTACTATCGACCGCTCTTTTACAGACCCGCTCAAAACGTATTAATCTGATAAGGATATGGTTTTGAGCCCATACGTCTAGTGCTATATAGGCGTCTATCTCGTCCTATTGTGACTCATCAGTAGCACCCTCCCTCGGTTCCGTCGACCCCTAGTTTCTAATTCCTAATTCCTTTAGAGGATTATTTAGCCTCAAAGGATCGACGGAACCAAGGAAAGGTGCTGCTGATGAGTCCCAATAAGACGAAATTGGCGCCTATATAGCCCTTGACGTATCGGCTCAAAGCAACATATCCTTTTCAGATTAACACAAGAATTCCAAAAATTTTTGCAAAATGGAAGAAAAACCTCGATCAAACAATGTAAATCGCACATTTCGCTATGCGTGCATCGATTTCTATAACGTTCTCTTGGGAATCAAATCTACAAGGAAAGTTTTTAGAGAGCGGCTATAGTGCAAATTGGTCCCGACAACCAAGAAACAAAAATATTTGGATATAACTAGAATCCTGCGGCATTTTTGGTACTGTTCTATATAGCGGCGTCACTTGAGGCCTTTGGTAAAAGTGTATTCTTCGCTGTTTTCTGACGACTGTATGATTGTCTGATAGCTTGAATCGAGTGAATTATAAAGGTATACTGTATTTCTCATATTGTTTGGTTTTGACGCCGTACCAGTCAAAATGAGATTTTGTTTCAGAGTTGAAGATTTCTCACCTGACAAAAGTTTATTTATAACAAAATTTTAACCATTAGATAGAGCAAATTTTTCTAATTAAGAAAATGTGTTTGCACATTAGCAAGAACTTCTTAGCGCTGTGCAATACGCACCTTAGCCAAATAAAAGTGCTCGCTGATTGTGAAACACATTATTCTTTTGGTCGTTACAAAGCTCGAAGAGATTTTTTTTAAAAGCCAAATATACCCTTATAATCTGAAAGATTTTCTCTATCTAAAAATTGAAACTTCATTACAAAAAAGCTTTTATCCATTGAGAAATCTTCGAATGAAGAACAAAACTTTGTTTTGACAAGTACGGGACCAAAAATAAGCTATATGAGTAATTAAATATGCCACTGAAATTCACTTGATATAAGCCATCGATAAACTACAGAAATGTTTTGCAAAAGCAAGAAATACATTTTTACCAAAGGTCTCAAGTGGTGCCGCATTTTCATACATTCTTATCTAGATCCTACAGCATTTTTAAACATCATACTTTACTATAGAAATCAGATAATGCTGTTGCCAAATGACTTTGTTCTTACTATCTGAACGCGCAAGTAAAACCAATATCAATTAGGCCTAAGCCTAAGCCTAAGCCCAAATGCGGCAGGATTCTAGAAAAGATCTAAATATTTTAGCCCATTACCTTTCCTCTCATTCATCACAAATGAAAAAGGGGCTTATCAAAAACATGTACCGAATGGCTGAAGATGCGTGCACAGGAGAAGAGGAAAGGAACGAATCTCTAAACTTGGCACGTGAAATAGCCACCTCCAGTGGCTATAAAACAGCAGCCAATCGAGTGAATTCAAAAGGTAGAACTAGATCCCAAAACAACAATACTCCACACCTAAATAGGATCCCTTTCAAGTACCATTCATAGCAAAAGAAATTAGTAGTGCGATTAAGAGGTGTCTAGAAAGATGTGGTCTTGAAAATTTGTGGTACTTAATGAATTTTCACCTCCCACCCTGCGCCATCGACTGACCCGCAGTGGAGTCTAAGATCGATTTGCAACACAAAGAACTGTATAATCTGTTCTAAGGAAAGGGAGGAAGGTTCTATGAGATTGAGCGCAACTTATTTGATAACAAGTAAGACATGCGGGAAGATCTATAGGCAAAGCAGGTAGACCACTTTTCATCCGCATAAAAGAATATCTGGAGTGTAAATCTAATCCTGCAAGGTAACAAGCCTCTAGGCTTACACAGGGCACAAAAACACAGCAATTTTGATTGATTTTGATGTGGCTGCCACAATCCTAGCGCAGGAATCAAAAACATCAACGCGCAATACTATCACAGGGATTTTGGATAGGCTCCAAAAACCCTTGAATGAAAAGGACGAATGCGTCACCATCACACAGAACCTTGCGTCCTTTCTTCGTTTAGACTTCTGACCTGACCTAGGCGATATAGAAAGATCCTCCAAATCAATCAGATAGTCTAATGCCAGGTAGGTCACAGCTCTGAAGAAGGCAGGTAGCCGAAACTTTCACCGAACTATTACTGCTACCACCGTACCAAACTCACGTCAGCTATTCAAGATAAGTTTTCTCGATTTGCTCATATCAGTAATGAATGTCGAGGTTCATATTTGAGAAGAGCAGGGCCGGTGTAGAGGACTGTGTAGCAGTGATTCCGATACGACTCAGCAAAAGTCACTGGGTAGTCGGTGAGCATTTGCATGATCACCTTCACAGAAGCCAAAACAGCATAATCTGCTTTGACGATAGAGGCGGCGTGCGTGAGCTCCGGTGCGACATACCCAATTTTTTGTGAAGAATGCGAGGACGAATTTATTGACAAAACGAGTAGGCTACCTTGTTCCAACGTTATAGAACACCAAGCTCGTGAACTTCAAACCAAACACCTCCTCATGTGTGCACAGGTCATAGACACATCACGGAAGAATTTCGAGGCAGAAGTTACCATCCTTGCACAAGAACATAAAACTTCAGCAGCAGAAGCAGGTAGAACTCTTGAAACGTTTTGAGTAAATGCTAAAAAATTCAAAAATTAACAGCAGAGGTAAATGTCTCGTCATCGCGCGCGATTTCGTTCCACATTTCAGATCGAGCATCTTCATAGACCATACACGATTCTCGTCCATGTAAGACTCTGTGCGGCTGCTCTTCAATAATAATTAGAGGGCCTTAAATCAACAAAATGGTAAGCTGCTGGTATCAGATCATTTCTCCACCTTCTCACAAAGCTTCATCGTGGCCGCAATCTTCCTTAGTGTCGAACTGAGATTGCGTCTAGAGTTCATCTCTCAGAAGAAAATTTCAAGCAGAGAATGAAGTCGCACTTGTTACATAGGAGCCACTAAGGCTAGACAAATGCGAGGTGCTAAAATTTTTCTGTGCCATATCAGCAATGGGTCACAGAATTGCGAAATCCATTTTGCACCTTGAAATGGCGCGAACTGAGAATTTCAATCAACCCGGAAAACTGCTGACCTCCATAATCTGTGCCGATACCCACACGATGCTTATTTAAAATGTGTATCCATGTGTGTGTCTCGTTAAGTGTGGTTTACATAGACAATTAAGTTATATATATATATATATATATATATATATATATATTGTCCGACATTATCCATAACACATTTTATTAGGCGCGTTCACAGTTAGAAAAGTGTTAGAAAAGCTATTAAATAAACTTAGTTGAGGCACCTTTCAATAGTAACTCTGGATTGTTAACCTAGCGTGAGGTTGCGGCAAATGAGAGTACCCGATATTTTGCTTCCAAACTTGCAAAGCTCTGCAAGGAAGAGATGTATGAAAGTTCCAAGCAGAGGTGACAGCACTTATCTCTGAACCTGCAGAAATTGGAAAGAGGTTTTACATAGACAGCACCTTCCTAGCCCATTACAAGTTCTGACTGATCAATCATCTGCTTATCGTCTAGAGCGCGCTAATCTGGCATTCCCTAAGGATTTACAGAACACTGACTTGTCCAAGGATTTAGAAAGCATTAACTAGAGACTACTATACGATTAGTCAGAGTCTGAAAACGATTAAGCAGAACTACAACGAGAATGAAAAACATCTTGCGAGAGTGCAAGAGCGCTTTGTATCACTCTTGTTCAGTTAGAGACGACGCTAGATTTGTTTGAGACAGGAACGATCACGGAAGCATAGGACGGCCTAGTCTTTTCTACTCTATACTCAGAGATATTTCTTAGTTAGGCTAACGCCAGTCGGAACGTCTATCTTACTAGCACTAAATCGTTCGACGAAGGAGACAATGTTCGACAAAACCGCTAATGATCACAATAAAAACCTGTGCGAAGATAAGAAATATATGTGCACCAATTCCCCAATCGTTGACGACTTTTTGACCAGTTCATCGCATAAATGGGTAATGCAAACGACGAATACTCAAGACAAGGCAGATGGGATCTATGCACGAATCCAGGAAGTTCTGTTTTGGTTTTGATGATTGTGAAACAACAATAAACGAAAGGAATGAAATTCGTCTCCAATTTTACGCCTTAGGAAAAGTATTTTTTAGCTGTTTTAGAAGTCTGGGTAGTCATTCGATAGCTTAGACTCGAAGAATTTGAAAATGTACTTCTTCTCTAGAATGACCTCTTTGATGCATTGTAACAGCAAAAAAAAATAATATTCTCATTCAAGCATTTCTCGCTAAACGAAGCTTTTTTTGACTTTTAGTAACACTTTGATAATTTGAATCTCGACAAAATCAATGTTCATTTGGCTTTCGAAAAGGAATTTTTGGTGAGCTGTAGCAGCTAAAGAAAGTTAAGTTTTGCCCACAGCGACATTGGCATCAAGCCTTCGCGCTTTGCTGGTATGTGAATAGGATTCCGCAACTTTGCCATTGAGCCACCGCCGTTTTCCCGGAGCCAATTTTGCGAAACCCAATCTCCTTTGATTTTTATAACGCACCAAAAACCCTTTCAAGAAGTAGATACGTTGTTTCAATTGTCGAGATTAAGGCTAAGGTACAAACGTCTAAAAAAGCTTTGTTCAGCGAGAAATGCTTGAATTAGAACATAACTTTGTTTTTGCTGTCACAGAGCTTAAAGAAAGCCTTTTTAAGAGCAAAGTAAATCTTTAAATTTCATGAGATTTAAGCCATCGAATGACTTTTGAAAATTTGAAAACAGCCAAAACCGAGAGACCGAACTAGAAGCGGATAACGAAAGAGTACCGTTGATTCACTACGTTAATCAGTTTTCACTTCGCATCTTGTTGTTAACTTAGATAACCTTCAATGCAGTTATTATTTGTTTAACATCGTATAAACCACCAATCAAAATGTATTGATTTTTCCGCAAAGCTTAGCTCTTGTTATTGTTCAAAACCCCCTAATACCCGACTTTCAGACTGATGTTAAGATTTATTTGAAAGGAATGTGATACAATGTTACAATTGTTGATGATATTTTGAATGTGGATTCCGAACGACCACTCAGACTCATGGGCAGGTTGTGCAGCTGTCCTGAAATTGAATGATTATCAATGATTAAGTTCTTATTGGAAAATTATTCGACAAATTTTCCACCTCAGTAGTTATGAGCTGTGCATGTTGTTGAAGGTGGAAAGGTATAGATCATGAGACAACGAAAGAGAAATTATGGAAAAACTCCAAATGGCGAATGAGAAGGACGCATATAGTACAATGATTAGAGATGGCTTGCTATGCACACGCAGTCAATCGTTTGATTTCGCTCATCAGGCTCACCGAATTTTTCGTTCCTGTGGAGTCGACGATTTGGTATCGGACTTATCTGGGAGGATAGCAGCACTAACTTCATAGACTGTTAAGGAGCCGTAAATTTTCTATACTCTATATTTAGTCACTTCTCACGATTCTTAATAAAGTCGAATTACATGCTAAATCTATCAAGGATTGATCAACGCCGGAAGCTTTATCCTCTATCCTTTTTTAATTGGGAACATCAGATTTCTCTGTGAGGACACTTTTGTGTTGTAACACAACAGAGACTCCATTATGGAAGGATTTACAGCGAATTTCATAGATCTGATGAATTTTCTTTGCGTTAATGAAGGTGTTCCCTTCGTCGTGAGCTTTCAATCTCTCGCGGTACTACTCAGGCAGTCTCGATCAATTACAATCGCAAATACCTCATAAAGCTTTGAATCATTCCGAATTTCTCCTTAACAACGCTTTGCATTTCGTAAATTTCTGGAAGGTTTATTTCGTAACTAGATTCTGTCATACAGAAAAAAGCAGCCTTTTCCAAGAAGTAACGTATCAGAAGAGAACTTCCATAAGATGCTGTAGATTGTTTGTTCTTTGAAAAGATCGTTTGTTTTTCGAACAGTTGTCATTTTGTTTACTCTTAATCGTCTGATTGAATTGATAAAAATGCACTACCAGCCGATTTCAATGAGAGATCTTCTTCTATACCATTCTACAATGATATATTATTGATGCTTTATAATACCGTCGTTGAAAATCTTACCTTCTGGGCGTATGTGTCCACCATATAACGAAGTTTACTTCCGAACATTGGATGCACCTGAAAACACCTGAGTCGTGTGATGTCCGAATCTTTGCATGGAATTTTTAACTCTTATTCATTTAGAGCATCAAGCCACTTATGATCGCATGAACATTGAAAACTCAAATCAATAGAACAAGAAAAAGCTATCGGCTCAAAAGCGGCATTCCTCTGTAATAACTGCGTATTGAAAGTCTGAGCTCATAGAGCGCTATATACCTGACCTTTCTAAAATTATCAATTGCGCGATCCTGAATGTGCGATGAGCAGTCTTTCATCGACCGGAAGATGTTCTCAACTAATCTTTCTCGTTCCTCGTCGTTCAAAACCTAAATAGTGGAAATTTTGTTGCAAGGGCTTTTGCTCTTCAGACGAAACCTGCTCAATCAACTGAAAATCACCAAATTAGTAAAAGACTTGACACCTTAGTCCAAAATTCTCGTGGCTGTTCGAAATTATCGTCGTTGATCGATTCGTGACGGTCCACGTCTCCTACGCTGACCATCTGCTATCTAGTGCTCTCGGACATTCCATACCACCATTGAAACTGTTTGGGAAGTAGTTCGGAGCATTACCTCAAATGTTTCTATCGATTTGATCGATTAGATATTACTGGAATCGGTTAGGGTTGGAGATACTATTATGTGTTACTATTTCTTGCTCTTCAAACTATTTAGCAAATTTATCAAATTTCCCATACAAGAGATAAAACAAAAGCCTCACATGAAGTTCTCAATTGATTGGAAATCGGTTTTCATAAGAGCGCACGCCAACGGAATTTTTTTGCTTGGAAACTGTAAAGATTTTTTGAAATCTACTTCTTGAACCGTCCCGTAATCATTCTCAACTCAAAATGACCGATTGAAATTAGATCCACGTCTTAAATGACGGAAAAAAACATTGAGCCTTCCAATTATAAAAAAACATGGCTGCGCATACAGTATTTTATTGAATGAAATGTAACCCTTTACGGACGACAGCAGAATCGAAATCGCATAGGCGCGCTACTCGTCCTTCAACAAGCATTTTTTCTCTGATTCGGTAAATACTTTGAGTTTTCGTACTGGACTGATGGAACATAATTCTCTTTAGAAGTCTATATACTTTTTGAGCATATGTAACTCCTATGTCAAAGAAAACTCTGAGTGTAAAACGTAATTTTATTTTTGCTCTCACACTGCCCTACTATGAAATAAGCTTAGTATAAAAAGCTTAGTTAATGTAAAGCGAAACACACTAAAGACTTTAGTTGAGCGAATAACGCAAATCGAGCATGAAACATCATTCTTACTGCTGCAGCATATTACAACGGCCCTTTTCACACCAGGGAAAGTATCAGTATCAGTATAAGTATATCAGTATAAGTATCAGAATCCCCGAGATTTAAGCTTTCAAACACATAATTGATTTCTGAACAAAAACTTTGTTGAGAGAAAAAAAACCCAAAATATGAGGGTCAAGATGACTCTCATCGTTCGCAAAAGGCTCAGACAACTCCTGCGGTTCGGACAGCATATTTTGAAATGTTTGATTCATAAACAAATCTTTTCTCAAGGTAATAGACGAGTTTTTACTTTTGAAGTAAATAACTGTCCGGGAAAAATTCAGAGTACGGTATAATTCTCTGTGACATGTGAGGTTCTTTTAAGCAGTATAAACGGTTGTTTCTCATTCGTTCTGTTATTGACGGTCAAAAATGGATCCTGCACAGCAGTCGATCCGGCACAGTGGCTAGACCGAAATGCAGGGACGAGTACTGTTTCCAATGACGGGTTTTTTCTTTTGAAGGAAGGCCCAAAATAGGCTTATCCATTAGGATTGAGGGAATCACTGACCGAAGAACAGATATGTCTCCACTGAATCGATGAGACTGAAAAAACGCTGCAGCATATACTTTGAAGCTTGGCCAATAGATGAGTCCAAGTACTCTTGTGCAACATTGCTCCACTATGTCTAGCGTTGGCTTGAGCTCCAATTTTTGGACGAACTGGGCAACGAAACCTACCTCACCTAGCATATTCATCCGAACGTCTTGCATTATTTCTAATGACCGAGTTTCACGTTTCCTTTCTGTCGGAATAAGGAAATTTCCACCATGTTGGTAGGGGATATGCATTTTGTTCGAGCATAATTACAATCACTCACATTTCACCATTTAACCTCATGGAATGCAGTTATTAGCAAAACACACTTTTCCTATTCTACCACAATTAATTTACCATGGCTCCCTTTTCTTTAAAGGCTTGTATGTGTGACGATCAAGTAACAGAACAAGTGGAATATTGTCATTTAGGTTCTCAACAGCAACCAAAATAACAATTGTTTTCGAAAAGATGAGCCGATGATTATGTGTTCAGTGATTTTCTCGTCCTACACTATCAAAAAGTGATTTCGTTCTTTATCACCGCAGAAAAAAAGTCGAGCTTATAGTGTCAAGCTTCGACTTGCATACATGCCCGTTATTTACATAATAGCATGCGCGAGGATGTCTTACCTTGATCGTCGAAGAGGGCAAATCCATCTCGCTGAGCGTTGTGAGCTCGAGATCTGTATGGACAATTGATCGGTAACTGATTGTGATTTGCACCAAGTCGATAGAACTGAGTATCCGGATAGGAAAATAGACGACCTTGGAGCATTTATCTGGGGAAAACTCGATCCCTGGAACCACATGGGCAGGGCAGAATGCTGACTGTTCCACCTGTATAGATTGATTCGATTAACTTTATTGACGATCAATAAGAATGCCTGAGAAGTCCAATATTTCCCTAGTGGAAGGGTTCATTCTTGCGAAATGATAACACTGACAATGCGCTTGAATCGTTGATGTACGAAAGCTGTCTATTCTTTATGAATCACTACGTTCCGTTCTTTTTATAACACAAACCTCAGAAAAGTAATTCTTCGGATTCCTATTGAGAACTAGTTTTCCAACCGGAATCAGGGGGAAATCGCCGTGAGGCCAAACCTTGGTGACGTCGAAAGGATTCATCGGCCAAGTCTCCGCTTGCTCAAACGTCATCACCTTAATATGGGAATTCTTATGGCGAGACATGAAATATAATAAGTGACGGTTGCTGCTCACAGCCACTGAACAGATCAAAATACAACTGGTAGAAAAGCATCGCGAGGGTCTTGATAGTGTCGTGCGAGTGCGTGCTGCCCCACGAAGGTATAGTGACAGTTGGAGTCCATGACAGGAGTCCATCACGTTTCAAGCTCCTAGCTCAGGCATTCTTGTGATTATTACAGACGTCACAGCGTCAGGACGCTAAGGTAAAAATTAGTAAGAAGAAGGTTGAAATTATGATTTCTTCCGGTAAAATTCGACCCGATTATGCTTACTCTTCTGGACACACCTGAATATAGAAGGTCCACTCAGGGTAGTCGCCTTTCTCAATCGCATTGAAGAGATCACGGAGTGCATAGTCTGGATCTGCACCAGCGAGACGATCTGCTTCGGCTACCGGAAGATTCTTGATTTCTTTAGGCTGAAATCAACTACTGAGTCAGATAAAAACATATAGAGTTTGTATTTGATGGCGGTTCTTTTATGTTATTTGGGAACAACTCAAGAAACGACCATTTGCGCTGGAGAAGAATCTTACAGAAGAGTGTCAGTATCATTCGGAAGCTTAGATCTCTGACTACCACGCTACATTACTTTTTTGCTAAGACGCTTTGATACAAATAAAATTATGTTTCACATCGCCGTGCGTCTTTACTAATACATCGCTGGAAGCACGAAGCGCATATGAACACGTAGAGGGAATCATGTAGTATCAGAGCTATACATTTCATCTGGAGTTTCTTTCAAAGCGGAAAAAGAATCCCAGATTAAATAACG
>JAHQIW010003886.1:0-41510 GCA_019055375.1 Parelaphostrongylus tenuis
ATGCGGGAATAAAGATTAGGCTATGCATGAGCAGGACGAATAGTTTATGTAAAATCAAAGGTGCAGTGATATACACATTAAACTGCATGGTTCTTCGATTCCTGAGACCTTCTCGTACGTATACCCTGATCGTTCACTTATTGTGGAGAACAGCATGAAGGAGGAACTCGACAGACGAAGAGATTAAAGTGGTCTTAAAAAAGCTACCAAGCATATATCGAACACTACTGCAAACGACTCACACAGCGCTTGAACAACTTCTTTTAAAAATTATCGAGCACTCATGCCATCTAACCGGCCTGCACAGCTTAAATTTTTGTAACCTATAACATCTTCGCAACCCAAGAAAACATGCATCCATAGCGATGCACAGGTGAGCTGATCACATAGTAGGAAGATGCGACTTTATATAGTCAAAACGAATTGTGGAGTGGACTCCATAAGAATACACCCATACCGAAGGACGACTATTTACGCGTTAGGTGGACGTGTCTGTAAGAAGAATTAGTCAGCTTTGATTGCAGTTGCACATATTTTACAGCGCTAGCTGTCATACTCAAATTAGGCGATCATGAACGACAATCTCGAGAAGAAGAGAGGAATGAAAATTTTACTGGGGTCCGCACAATTTGTGAAGGCGCACCGTTCAAGTATCCAAGTAAGTAGGTAAGTCTGAATGAAACTCTTCACTTATCGCCCTTACTGGTTTTTGACGCATCGGACTTTAGTCTTGGTCCGTTCGCGTTGACGAAACCCTTTATGTTATCTTTTAAGCTTAAGACCTTTTCCAATTTTTTCTCATACTTTCAGTAATCACTCGATGGCACAAATCGCACAAATTTGGACACTGCGTTTTAGTTTCCGAAAAATCCTTCTCACTGTATCGTGGCAGCGGAAATAATATCAATGTCATAATAATTGTTTCAAGTTTGGCACGTTTCGATACATTTTTCATTAGAGAGACCTTTATCTTTAGATTTCTACTGATCACTCGATAGCGCAAATTTGGTCGTGTCACTGTTATAGCAGGTTTTCAAAAACGACCTTTTAGTGCGCTGTGGTAACTAACAAAGCTCCCATTTCCACTCCAGGTGTGTCTCTTGCTGGCATGAGTGTGCGAGTGCCTGTGTGTCGATCGCTTGTTTACGTGGTTGAGCAGAGCGATTCAGATGTGGTGCGCGGCCTTTGTGAGATTCCTCTTTTCATTGGAAAATAGCTTTAAATCAAACATGTCACTCCAATGCTCCAAGATTTCCTCTGCACGTCCATCTACTCTTGGTGCAGAGGTTTCGGTTGCTTAGCCTTAAAGTTAACGGGTTTCTTTAAAAACAAAAAGAAAATTCAACACCCAAGCCCACAAAACGTCAAACATGGTGTCTTCCAAATTTACAGCACAAATAGCCTAAGATTTACTATGAAACACAAAATTCTCAAACAGATTCCAGAAAGACGCACGATCGCGCCCGCCGCTTGTGAGACGCAAATTCATTTTCGCTGCTGCTCCGCAGTAAAAAGGTCCTCATGGAACCAAGTAAAGTATCAAAATCATCAAAATTTAAGCTTTGAAGCGCGCTACTGAAAACTTCCGGGAAATCTTTATGTGGGGAATAGAGCTCCACAAACAAATTTCTCAATAAGGAAACTAGACTGTTTTTTCAATGTGAATTATGTAAGCGAGTGATGATTTGTATGAGCAACAAATCCTCTTTCATCTACCTTACTGTCAGAGAAAAGACAAATGATACTTCAAACTTCGTTTAATGTGGTTTAGAAATCGTGACTTTTCCTATGTGAAGTTTTCGCAGAATAGCCATTTTTCATGGATACGCAGACGTGTATGGTGAACGTGCGGAGGGTCCAGATCAAGGGTAGCCAGAAATAAAGTAGGACAGCTGAAGATAACCTTCAATTTATCACTTTCACGATAATACATTATTTGCAGTTCCACTATAAACGAGTCGCGTTATTGACGGGAAGACAAAATTATATCGACATTGCATTGGTTGTTTCAAGAAATTAACAAATACTCACAACGTAAATGCGCTTGTAGATTAATTTTGGTCTACCAGCCGAAATCCATCGACTGAACAGTGGTAATGGACCAGTGTCATTGTACACTATGCCATCACCCCACACGCCTCCCTCCTTGCTACAATTTAGGGCTTAATGTGGGGCGGGGGTCCACTGACGAGGAGGCCGAAACCTCCGAAACACCGGTGCATGGCCCTGGCGTACCAAACTCGTTTAGGCTTAAAACATTCTTTTTTTTTTGAAAATATTTTGAATGTTTATTACGCGGTTTTGAAAATAGTCGTTCTCATGGATTAATTTCAATCACCAATCAGTTTTGACGCAACCATCCGGTTTTCTGAGATCACCGTTTTATTCGCCTCGAATCACAAAATGAGAAAAGAACTTTGAAAGTACTTTGGGGCTTAAAAATGCTCTCAAATGTTCAAATCACGGAAGACACTACGCTAGAGTGTACGTGCGGCACGCTATCGACTATTTATGGTAAAAGTGCTACCTATAGAATAATGTGGTTATAAAAATTCTAGATAGTACGCAACTTTTAATTTGTAACAAAAGCTCAACAGTATAACTTTATACACCATGTGACAAATGTAACGATGAATGTGTAGGAGTGCCACAGTCTTTCTCTAAAGTGATGTCCAGTGTACAGCCACACTTTACAGTTTGCTGATATATATCATTTTCATACGGCGATCAAATCGATAGCATGGGATGAACCGAGTAGGACATAGTAAGTTCATTTGCATAGCTTCTGTCACAACTGCAGATAAGTTTTCGTTTGCTATATGCTTGACGAGATGAGTAATTGCTAAACACAAAGAAATAGGTTTTTTTCAAAGAATGCGTTCCCGTTCTAAGAAACCACACTTTATTTGAGAGTCAATTCCGATTTTCATTCTGCGACACCTCGCCATGGAATTCAAACTTTGGTTTTTTGCTAAATTTTTTAAACGGTTGCTGCAAAGCTCTAAATGATTCGGCATTCGGAGAACCGCTATGACAAAGTCACGATAGCTCAATTCAGTGTCCACGACAATTCTTTGATGGGTTTGTGTATTCTCCCTATCTAGTCGGGTTGTTTCCTATTGACTCAGTGAATTCATGTCTCTTTGAGATTATTCATGTCAAAACTAGCGATCACATGGATCCGCTCAACTCATGCACTTCTCTAAGATTTCAGATGCAACACCAACATTACGAACACTTTATTTATGAAGTGTTCAAAAAAACAGCAACAAAACTGTAGTAGCGAGGACTACTACGGCAGCTGATCCAGACTGTTTGACGAAATTGCATCTACGCCCTAAAAGCACCAGAGTTTGTGTAATAACGGCATTTGGATAACACAATGTTGAATAAAGGCACATTATCGGAATATCTCTAAAAAAACAATGAAAACACAATTCATTAAACAACACACTTCACCAATCCCGTATCTGAGATCTCCTTCTCCACTTCCTCATTGATGCCCTGAAGACCAATAATTCCCTGAAGAGCGTATGAAGAAACTGCCATCAAAGCCATCATGACATAGACGGAAAGGAGACGTGCGCTGATCATCTGAACATATTCATAAAACTTCTAGGTCGTTGTTTCATATTTCCGCTGTTTCATTGCAACTCAGAAAAATTACTGAAAAAGCTAGTATTAAGTTTTAAATCTAGCAAAAGCAACTCACGTTGAAGTGGAGAAAGCCAGAGGGTATTCCGAATGAGGCGGAACAATGAAGCAAAATCATACCTGGGCCTCCTTTTATACTCACCATTTGATAAGATATCGTTGTTGATATCTTCAATGTTCCTTATCACTTGCTTATCAACATTCGATCATTGCACTGGCTGACGAGTTAACCAGTGGAGCGGACAAGAAAATTTTGATTCGACAGGATTCAAGGTAAATGAAACGCTGTTTTTCATTGATAAGCAAGTGATAAGGAACGTGCAAGATATCAACAACGATATCTTATCAAATGGTGAGTATAAAAGGAGGCGCAAGTATGATTTTACTTCATTGTTCCGCCTCATTCGGAATACCCTGTGGCTTTCTCCACTTTAAAGTGAGTTGCTTTTTGCTAGAAATAAGACTTAATACTAGATTTTCAGTAATTTTTCTGAATCACAGTGAAATGACGGAACTATGAAAGAATAATCTAGAAGTATCATGAAATTGTTTAGATGATCAGCGCACGTCTCCTTTCCGTCTATGTCATGATGGCTTTGATGGCTGTTACTGCATAAGCTTTGCGGGCAATTGATGCTCTTCAGGACATTAATGACGAAGTGGAGAAAGAGATCTCAGATATGGGACTGGTGAAGTGTGTTGTTTAATGAATTATGTTTTTGTTTTTTTAAGAGATATTCCGATAATGTACCTTTATTCAATATTGTTTTATCCAAATGCTGTTATTACACAAACTCTGGTGCTTTTAGGGCGTAGATGGCAGTTTAGGGCAGTCGTCTGACATCCGGATCACCTGTCGTAGTAGTCATTGCTACTACAGTTTTTTTTGTTTTTATAACACTTTTTCAATAAAGTGTTCGTAATGCTGGTGTTGCATTAGCAATTTGAAAGAAGTATGCGAGTTGAGCGGATTAATATTATCGCTAATTCTAACATGAGTACTCTTGAATAGACACGTAATCATTGCATTACTAAGAAATCCGACACGATAGGGCGACTACGCACACCCAACAAGCAGTTGTCGTAGACATTGAATCGAATTATCGTGGCTTTGTCAAAGTGGTTTTCCAAATGCTAAATCATACTCAAGATTTGTAACAACCATGTGTAATCTTAGCAGAAAACCAAAAGATTGATTATAAATGTGAGGTGTCTGAGAACGGAATTCTCAATTGAACTCGAAAAACAAAACATTTAAAACTTATACATAATTGCCACAAAAGCTGTTCACTTGAGCCTACTATCTACTTTTTGGATCATTCAATGCTGTCGATCTGACTGCACTATGAAAAAGATTAATGTCAGTAAATTGTAAAGTGAGGCTGTGCACTGGACATCACCAGAATGATTCATTATGTACATTCCTCCACATTCATCAATACATTTCCCACATGGTTCACAAGGTTATCCTGTGCAACTTCTGCTATAAACCAAGAACTTAGAACTACCTAGAATTTTTATAACTTCGTTCTCCTATAGGTTGCACTCTTTACGAGTAACAGCCGACAGCGTGCCGCCAAGAACACTATAGCGTGCATGCTTGCGTGGTTTGAACCTATATAGTCATTTTTGTACCCTCTAGTCCTTTCGAAGTGATTTTCTCATTTTGTGAGGCGAGCAACAAAAAAATGATCTCAGGTCAGAATTCCGCCAACTACCAATAGCTGATTGGGCTGTTTTCCTCTGCCGTTGATAGTGGGATGGAGATTCTGCTCAACAGCGGAAGAGCAACGTAAACTCTGACCATCTGATGGCGCTCACTCACCTTTGGTAGTTCAGTACTGACATTCACAAAAATCAAGATATTGACATAAGACAGGAGTTAACGAGTTGCATGGAAAAATGCGATAAAGAAGATTTTATATGAAAGCGATTTAGCGATAGAAATAAATCAAAATCATTGCAATTAATGCATGCCCTCCTTTTACGCGTCGAAGAGAATTAAGTGGTGAGCAAAAATAGGAGCTCAGACGAGAGTACATTTGAGCACAGACCGAAGCACATTCGCGCCATCACTCATTCCTCTACAGTAGTGGTGTAGTGGTAATGCGCGTCACCCGGCATGGATAAAACGCGAGCTCGATTCCGGCCTGAAGTCGTATTTTTACTCACTACTCAGCTCCCTTAGATGTGTATATGACATATCCATCACCTGTATCACCTGTCGTCCCGTTGATCGTCGAGTGACTCGAGCGGGTACCAGTAACTCTTCCATTTTTCCTTATCGCGTGCAAGAGTAGCCCAGTGGGTCATCTTCGCTCTAAGGATTCGCTGAGCATCATAAATTTCTTCTATACCATTCGTGAAGAAATCAAACCAACGGGTCAGTGGTCTTCCTATAGAGCGCTTGACGTCCCGAGGAATCCAGTCGGTAACGGCTCTCGTCTATCGGTTGTCGCTGAAGCGCATCACGTGTCCGGCCCACCTTATTTTCGATATCCTGGCGTGTAAAACGGCGGCTCTGATTCTCGATCGTTGACGTAGGTCGGAACTTCAGATCCTTTCTCTCATTTGCGAGATACGGGATACTCCTAGCATCGACCTTTCGACTGCGCGTTCGATAACTCCAAGTGATCTTTCATCCTGCTTACGTAACGACCAAGTTTCTGCTGCATACGTCAGGGCAGGGATAATTGTGGAGTCGAAAAGGTGGGCACGGAGTCGGACGTTCTTTGTCCTCTTCACTACATCTTCGATGCTCTTAAACGTTCCCCAAGCCGCTTGTTTCCTCCTGCTCAACTCTGGAACTAGGTCGTTCATCATGTTGATTTCACGACCTAGATATACGTAACTCGAGCATTCGGAGATTGTCGTTCCGCTGAGCGTGAATGGGGCATTAGAAACCCATCCGTTCCTCATGAACATTGTTTTCGTTAGATTCAGTTGAAGACCAATCTTTCCACAGGCGTTATCGAAATCGGTCAACATTCGTTCCGCTTGGCTGATGTTTGGTGTTATGAGAACGATACCGTCAGCAAAGTGAAGATGGTTTAATTGTCGACCGTCAATTTTCACTCCCATTTCGTCCCATTCTAATGTTCGCATGACGTTTTGTAGGGTGGCAGTGATTAGTTTTGGCGAAATTGTATCGTCTTGTCGAACCCCTGTTCTTACGTCAATGGTGATATTGTTGTAGAATGGAGATATTTTGGTCGTGAAACCTTTGTATAGCTCACGAAGGATTATCATGTACTGAGTAGGGACGCCTCATTAGTCAAATCAAAATTTTCTTGTCCGCTCCACTTGTTAACTCGTCAACCAGTACGAAGAGCGAATGTTAGGTGTTGATAAGCAAGTGATAAGGAACGTGTAGGAACAACAACGAGACATCTAATCAAATGATGAGTATAAAAGGAGGCGCAAGTATGATTTTACTTCATTGTTCCGCCTCATTCGGAATACCCTGTGGCTTTCTCCAATTCAAAGTGAGTTGCTTTTTGCTAGAAGTAAGACTCAATACTATCTTTCCCAACAGTTTTTCTGAATAGCAATAAAACAACGGAAACATGAAGCAACGATCTAGAAGTTTGTGAAATTGTTCAGATGATCAACGCACGTCTCCTTTCCGTCTATGTCATGATGGCTTTGATGGCAGTTTGTTCATACGCTCTTCAGGGAATTACTGCTCTTTAGGACATCAATGACGAAGTGGCGAAAGAGATCTCAGATATGGGATTGGTGAAGTGCGTTGTTCAGAAAATTAGATTTTTCCTGGTTTTCATTATGAGAGATATTCCAACAATGTACCTATATCCAAAGGCCGCTACCTAAATGCCGTTATTACAGAGACTTTGGTGCTTCCGAGGCGTAGATGGCAATTTCGAGTAGTCGTCTGAAAACCTGGATCAGCCTGCTGCAGTAGTCCGCTACTACAGTTTTTTTTTTTTGTTTTGAGAACACTTTTGAATGAGGTGTTCGTAATGTTGGTGTTACACCTGAAATTTGAAAGAAGTGCGTGAGTTGAGGGATCCATGAAAACATTTGGCGTGGACATTGAAGTGGTTCTCCAAGACAAATATATTAGAACTTTTCAAAAATCATGTGTAATCTTGGCAATAAACCAAAACATCAATGAAAGTCGGAATTGAAACTCTGAAATAAAGTTTAGTTTCTTAAATGAAGAACCTATCCCACGGAAGAAAACTATCTTCGTGTTTGCCAGAGATTCATCTCGTCAAGCACATAGCGAACGAAAACATCATAGTTCTGACAGAGCTGTTTAGTTGAGCCTAATATCTCCTACTCGATTCATCCCATGCTGTTGATCTGACCGCAGTATGAAAAAGATTAATGACAGCAAGCTGTAAAGTGTGGCTGTGCACTGGATATCACCAGAATGAATTATTATGTACATTTCTCCACATTCATCAATACATTTACCGCATTGTTCATGAGGTTATCCTTTGAAACTTTTGCTATAAACCAAGAACTGAGAAGTACCTAGAATTTTTATAACCTCATTCATCTATATTTTGAGCTCTTGACGATCAACAGCGCACAGCGTGCCGCCATGAAAACTATAGCGTGCATGCTTGCCGTGGTTTGAACCTTTATAATCATTCTTTAACCCTCAAGCCCTTTCGAAGTAATTTTCTCATTTTGTGAGGCGAGCAATAAAACGATGATTTCCGGTCAGAATTCCCCAAACTACCGAAGCTGATTGAGCTGTTTTCCTCTGCCGTTGATAGTGGGATGGAGATTCTGCTCAACAGCGGAAGAGCAACGTAAACTGTGGCCATGTGATGGCGATCACTCACCTTTGGTAGTTCAGTACTGACATTCACAAAAATTGAGATATCGACATAAGACAGGAGCTAGAGAGTTGCATGGAAAAAATGCGATAAAATAGATGTTATATGAAAACGAATTATCGATAGCAATAAATCAAAATCATTGAAATTAATGCATGCCCTCGTCTTACGTGTCGAAGAGAACTAAGTGGTGAGCAAAAATAGGAGCTCAGACGAGAGTACATTCGAGTACAGACGGAGGCACATTCGCGCCGTCACTCATTCTACTACAGTAGTGGTGTAGTGGTAGTGCGCGTCACCGGTATGGATAAAACGCGAATTCGACTCCCGCCTGAGGTCGTATTTTTGCTCGCCACTCAATTTTCTTAGATGTATATATGAAATATCACAGATGCGAAAATTGCAGTAAAAACACTAAAAATTTCGAGACATGCCCTTGTTATTGTGCCTCTCATATAAGCGTTAAATCTATGTGCATTATGAGTGTGTTGAGTAAAGAGTAGCTACTATAAACATGGAAAAAGAGAGAAAAGTAAGAAATTAGCTTTCATTGTCCAAGGAGCAAAACACTGTTATTGTTTTTTTGAATAACTTATAGACACAAAATTCATAGATTACTTTATTCCACTGACTTTTATCCAATATTTGACTATTCTTTTCAAAATTTGGTGAAAATCGCTCATTGGAATATCACTGTTTCGCTATTTGCCATCTAATGCCGACTGACTCAGAATGACTTGTCAATATGAAAGGAAAATACTATCAGCCGTATCATGATCAAACAACAGTCGTTCCGTGTAATGTGAGGAAAACTGGTACACACAATTCACATCAGTATTAGAAGCTTCCACAGCGCATGTGGGGTAGTGGTTAGAGGTGCTCTGCGTCGCACACAAGGTCAATGGCTCGATCTCGCGCTCATAGTTTACCAAGCCATCCATCCTTTCGTGGTCGGTAGATTGGTCTCTGACTTGTCTGGGAGGATAAGCAGCACTGATTCAGTTTAGCGGGATTCTACCGCGAGTCATTGTAAAAGCTAAATATGCATTCGATCACCTCAGGCGAAGTTAAAAATTGAAGACAATTGCATGGCGTGTTCCTCAGAGATTGTTCAACGCCGAGAGCTTCATCCTTTTATCCTTTTATTTGAAGCTTCACAGCTGTCATTGGATTCAATGTAATTTTTTAGAATGTTCAAAGCCTTACCCGAGGTCGGTATGCCAGAGCCATACACGCGTGTTTCGGAGGTCTCGCCCTCCTCGTCAGTGGCCCACACCCCTCATTAAGCCGTGCACTGCACTAAGGGGAGGCTAATGTGGTGACGGCACAATGTACAATGACATTACGCCATCACCACTTTTCAGCCGAGAAATCGTGGCTGGTATCATTGGGTCCTTTTTGTATACTACTGGGAAGAACGTTTGACGGCTTTTAATGCCCAGTAGACTTCTATGAAGCATACGTTCACCCTAAATACCAAAATTTTAATGATGATTGAGGCAGTATATCGTCCGAGGTTTTCACGCCTTCCACTCTACCTGTGAAATATTTCTGCTAACGTGACCCTTCAATTGTGATGCTTTCAATATGTTTTTAAATCTACTTCTCTTTGAGTCTTCCTCCCATTGCATGCACCAAAATATACAACGGCAGTCCTAATAAATTAGTTCATTGTGTCTTTATTGTATGATCCTAACTGAAAGGTTCTTCTTCTCATGCATGTTTCGATTTCGCGGCAACGATGCCATGTGAATTCTGTGGCCAGTTGAGCGACTTTGGCTGCGATTGTGAATGTATCAAACTCTTTTTCACTGCGAGCGACATTGTTGAATTTTGAACTCTACTGAACACCGATATTCATTTCGATGAATAGCAATCGTAGTGTATCGAAATGAATAAGATGTAATATGTGCGAAAAGAGTCAACAACAACGTTCTATGGAACGCCTCAGCAAGGCTATCCTCGAGTTTGCAAGGAGACTGGCTCAACCAGTATTCTATGCCGTTCAAAAAGATGATGAAAAGCGAATTGAATGCTAGAAGTACGGAGATCCGGGCAGTGAAAGAAAAGGGCACTGTGTTGACGGATCGAATAAATTAATATAAAAATGTGCGAAACTAAAAGCCGGTGAATAAGTTGATTTCTTTTTTCAAAAATTCAAACAATTTGCTTTCAATTGTGGATATCAAAACTGGAATAGAAGTAATGGTAGAAGACATTCTTCCAATTGATCTCCAGCAAAAACAGTTTTTTTTTATGTTTTAGCCAGCACCAGGTTCATAAAATATTGGGTCCCTCCATAAGTTTTGGCACTAGAGTATTAAGCACTAATTCAGTAACCAGAAGTGCTTAAAATTGCATGCTTTTGAACTTATTTGATTGTGCATTTTCTTTTGAACATTTCAATATATAAGTTTTCTACACTTGTTTTGAGATGAAGCTGTCGAGGGAGCGAATTCTCCTACTACTCATGCACTAATGCCGCGTAGTGAAAATGCTAATGAAGCGGCGCGCAAGGTTAATGGAGATTCCTGTAGACGTTCCGAACGCGGCTCATCCTGTAGACTATTTCTCTCCAGCTTTGCACTTCGCAAACCGCTTTCCTGGTCTACCTTTTCGCAACCGCATCTACGCCTCAAGCTCCATTAATTTTACGTTGCGTCACTAGCGTTTTCCTCTAGGCGCCATTCGTGTATGGATAGCAAGTATATTCGTTTCCACTAGAACTCCATCTCAAAGCGATATAAGCATGTTTACACTGAAATGTTCGCAGGAAATTGTTCACTTTAACAATGCCAAAATCGCGCAACTATGGTTACCTCTAGTCAATAATTTAGGTCATATAAGTAACATGTCTCATAAGTCTCATAAGTATTATGGTGTCTTTCGGTTCAATCAGTTCTTTGTAAGGGAATAGCCTCGTACATATGAAGAAATCGACGGCGAATTTTTTACAGTCTAAGTCCGGTGGCAGTGTTACCGTGGCGTCCTTTCACTTCAATAAACCAACTATACCACCAAAATTCTTAAAATTTGAGCTATCTTATGACTAATAAAACTTTACTGAGGAGCCATATCGAAGCCCCAGCTGAGCAAATGAAGAAAATTGAGTGTGAAGTGTAATTTTCTTTCTGCTGCTTGAACGCAATAAGAAGCCTTTTATAAAACTTAAGATATCTTTGAATTTGCAGAAATTTCAGCCTTCGAATAATTATTAAATGTCTCGAGAAACAACTTTATGCAGAAAAAAGGCCTTCAAGTAATCGTGTACCTCAGCTGGTACACGTCGTCCTTAGGGGCTGAACGATCACGCTATCGAATACCCATCGTGTCGGTTCTCACCTATTCCTGTCGAAATCTCGCTTTTCGACCAATCAAAGTCGAGTTAAGTGATTTAACACGAATAAGTATGCCTATGCGGTAGCAACAGCTATCTACGTAAACTCGCCAAGAGCGCATGTGGCGCAGTGGTTGGAGGTGCTTAGCATCGCTCACCGGCTCGATCTCGTGCTTATAGCTCACCAATACCTCTATCCCTTCAGGCTCGATAAATGGGAACCAGACTTGTCTGGAAAGATAAGCAGCACTGACTCGATGCAGCGGGAAGCCACCGCGAGTCGTTGTAAAGTCCAGACTTGCATTCAAATCACCTCAAATAGAGTTCAAAATTGAAGATGAGTGCATGATGCATCCCAGGGATTGAACAACGCCGAGATACTTTGGTACGAATTGACAAGGTGTATAGGAATAATATTTGAGGACAAATCGCTGTCAGTGGGTCCCGAGGCGATTACCACGCACGATGATAGGCGCGATACAGTATCGGATCGCTTCAATCGATTCAGCTCCGCTTGAAGTTGAGCTGGCGAAGACGCCACATCGTCGACTGAGATTCATCAGACCTAACACCCTCCACTCAATCGAAGACGTCATCAGGTATGATCTACATGAACTCTTCTTTTTTTTCTTTTAAGCACTCTTTCACCAAGATTCTGAAGTTTTGGTGTCATCCAGAATTTCTAAATGAGCTTAAGTTCGCTATTTCTGTACGCTTTATAGGACAATCACGGTATTACGGCATCTAAAAAAGGCTTTCATTTTAGTTTTCTTGGTCAGTGGAAGGACCCTTTCTAGAGAAATGCTCGATTTTTTAATTTAGTGACAGTTTTTCCCAGCCTCGATTTGGAAACTCGCGCCTGTGTCTCCCAAGTCTTCCTCCCAATCCCATCATATCATGGCTGGAAATCTGTCACAGGAGAAGAAGAAAATTGCACCGTTTTGCTAGGCAATTTTCTATTGATAATAAGCGTATATGACTAGTGGCATCTTGGTTCACTAGGCTTTCGACTGAGATACGGATTAGTGTCCAATATGTTACTGAAAAAAGTGGTGATGCAGTCTTCAATCGATCCATCACACCTACAACTCACTTGACTGACCACTTTTGTTTGGCCCATATTCCCTGCAAAAAGATGAAATGAAAGGCGGGAAACATGCTCATCAAATAGTGAAGGACAAAGGCTGTCGATTGATCCTCCTCGTATTCTCAATGTTGGATTACCTCACGTATTCATATATTACATTGCTCAATGAGGAAATCCTCAGAGGAGACATCATGCGAAAGCTGCCGCCGTGTGAAAATCCTGCAAGAACGTCTGAAAGCCGAATGGGAACGGAAATCATTCTAGCAGTATAGAAAGCGAAAAAGTATGAGTATAGCATAGCTACAACTAACATGCCCGGCAAAAGAAGCTCGAGCAACAGTACGTCTTCGGCGCCGGTGGCTTAGCCGTCGGCAAGAAGTCGGAGCAGGAGAAGTCCAAGAAGCCGAAGAGACGCATTTAGTTCCAGTTATTGAGGCCACATTCACGCCGATCACGCAGAGGAGTTAACGCCGATCGCACACCCGCCGTCCACAATTGGTGAGTTCCGCTATACATGGAGCATACTCCATGATTCATGAAAATGTTGTACGGTGTAGATTGAAACAGTTCATTCTCTGTGATCAATTTCGTGTAGTCAGAAAAAACGGATTTGTACTGTTTTGGTAGCTTCTATCCAGTAGTAGTACAGCACGCCAAGTGTAACTGCAGCGCTCCAGAACGCGGATTCGTTGTTTTAATTCGTTTCTGAGCTAGGCAAAATTTTGATTTCACCGCAGATTAATATCAATTTTAAGTTTCATTTCATTAATAGCAATACGCTGTCCGTTTTTCAATGTCCAGTGATGGATCACTTCCTGCTATGATCACTCATAGTTCGCAAGTTTATGTTCTTGTTTCATCTGCAAGTCATATATCAAATAATATCGAACGTTGTTAATCTTTTTAAATTCTTCGAGGCACTATTTTAGCCAATGGAAGTGATCAAAAACACTTTCTGCTCCTGCAGTCGTAACGTCTCTGCAGTTTCTAGCTGACTCAAACCAAAAAATTTAGGCTATGACAGGTTGTTGATGATTTTACATTGTATAATTCCTCTTACTGCCTGCAGATTTAAACCGTTTATGTCTCTCATGGGAGCTTATGAATTTGTTCCTTGTAGGAATGGACTAAACGCAGAAATATCGCAGTATCAATGTTTACCTTCAAAATTATTTGAAGATCCAAGTGATCTGAGAAGTAATTCAATGAATATTTGCGCTGACAGCGCTGGCCTAATGGGTTGTTGGAGTGGCATTCGTGTAAACGAAACGGCGAATATTATTGGCCCTGAACAATGCCAATAGATGTTAAATTGCGTATGCCCTAAAAGTCCGATCTGCAATATAAGAGGTGTCTGTTTAATTTAGATTTATACAATTTAGAGCGTGGTGAAGTAGCTATTTGGAATCACGACTCATGGATCTCGACATGTGTTTCGGGCTATCGCAATGAACTGGAACGATAAATCGCTTGAGGGCCGATGGTGATAAGGTGGCATGCGGGTAAGTTTGATGTTTTTTGTTAGTAGACTTTGCTTTTGTTCGATGTAACAGAAATTCTTGAGTAATTCCTGCAACGACTGAAAATTTCCCTGTCAGGCTCTGGCATAGTAAAACTGTACGTGACTTTCGTGTTTTTTTCTCTATAAAATTCCTTTCCTTTTCATCTTCAAATAGTGTAAGCTTAGCTACCCTACTATGTGTTTTTCTGGTCCATCGACAATATGTAAATTTTATTTCTCTGGGCTTTCTTCACCTTTTTGCTTGTCATCTCTTTTTGGAACTGTGAAATACTTAATACAGAAATGATTCTGTATAGTATATTCTCTGAAGAGCACATGTGGCGCAGTAGTTAGAGGTGCTGTGAAACACGTACAAGGTCGATGGTTCGATGCCCCGCTCATTCCGCTCTAAGCCAGCCATGCCTACGGTGCCTACGGGTTTGGTAAAGTGGTTTCAGACCAGGACTAGCTTGAAGGATAAACAGCGCTGACTTGATTTTCACCGCAAACTGTCCTGTTTTTTCCAAAATTGTGTTTCGAAAATCTTACGTATAGCTGGAAAAAATGCAGTCTCTTCCTCTTCAAAGCCAGGTCAACAAAAGCTTGTCTTTTTAGCTCGACGGGATCAAGAACACTCAGCCAGGCAGCAACAAGATCGATCGGATTGCCTTCAACACGTTCGAGGATGTTCGCGGAGCATGTAGATGAGAAAACTTCGCTCACGGCGTCGATCGCAAAGTAGATCCCGGCGCAGTCGTGGAGCCCCCCGCAGGTACGTGTTCAAATCTTTGACTCTTCTCACATAATACTTTTTATTATCATAGAGCACACTCCAATCATGACCGTTGGGCCAAGGTTCGCGCCGACTGCGCAGCAGATGTCCTGCCAATTCCACACAGCGGGCGTTGGACATCTTGTGAGTACTATTATACACTGAGCAAACTCCACGGTTCATGAAGATGGTGTGCCATGTAGACTGAGAGCCTTAGAATCCTAGATGCGATGCCCTCTTACTGAATAGCCTCTTTGGATGCCATTTTTTCCCAAGAAACCACACCGCGCTTATGCTTTCTTGCCGTTGTTTGTTGATCAAATAGTACCAATTCAATTCCAGACTCGGCGAGAAAGCCGTTCACTTCAACTTCACAATGTAGCTCCTAGTGCTCGCTAACCAGTAGTAGATTCACCAGATGAATGCGTGGTCTCTAATCTTGATCCGGTATCTCCATCCTTAGCTTTGCCTTTGTTTCACTCAAACCATGAAGCCCATCCTTTGTTGAAATAAATATAAGCTTCCGGAAGTTGAATCTAGGCTCTCTTCCGCTTGTTTATTCACTCTACTGTTACTTCATTGTCTACGCTATGTGTAATCGTATATGTCCTATTGCTAGTGCTGTACTGTTGCTGTAGAGATAAACGATAATCCATTACGGAGAGTCTATACAGAAGCAACTAACAAAGGTACCGTGTGGCCAGACCAAGTTAAAGAAAGCAAAATCCCCACTAAACTTGCTCTGCTACAAGAACCTATGCTCACGAAGCAATAGTAGATTCACCACTGTACAACCAAGGAGAACAGTATAGAAAGCGTGTAATTGAATGAGTAGGGATGATTAACGTCCTGCATCAAAAGGTCTGAAGTCATCGGATAAATTGCTTTTGGTCATTAGATGTGATCGGTGGTATCTATGAAAAATATAGAAAATGATTCAATAAGTATCAGTCGCAAACTAATGCCAAGACTTATGAGAAGACTATATTTCCCAGAGACGAAATTTGAACCGATAGATTTCCTCTAACCCGATTTCGTATCATATCAATTTGCTTGAGTCAAGATTTGAGTAGTGCGAAATGTTCTTTGATGAATATGAAAGCTGAAATGTTATCAATCACAATGCTGATTAGCCTTAAAAATCAGAAATTTTGAAAGCTGGAATCAGTAGATCAAGTTGAATCATGCAGAATATATTTATGATATATTGCTGAGCAACGAATGAACAATTATTTGATTCCTAACCGAACTGCTGATTTTTCGAAGTGTTCCCAATAAGAGCTCCAGATTCAACCAGTATATATAGGACGATAATGGGTGCCTGCCCATTGCCTATTGTTAATTTTTGATAATGCCTATTGTTAATTTTTGGCCATTAGAGGTTACTGACAGAGTGAACTGCCTGACATTCAACATCAACCTACTTGGCTACACCTACGTTGTTGTATATGATTGAAGGTTTTCTGTACGGTGTCATCCAAGGCACAACCGCTCTTTGCGGTCTCCTGTTGCATATGGGAATTTATAAAGTAGAAGTCTACTGTCGAAAATCTCATCATCGCCCCTAAAAATACATAGTGTTTTGAATCTCACTCAAATTCGCGCCAACAAGTTTCACTAGGCATAAAAATACTTTATTTCAGAAACAAATAGTATCAAAATGCATGTTAAAGTGAGAATGATTGAGCAAGACCAATGATCAATATCTATTTAAGAAGTTCCATCCAATAGTCTTCTGTTGCAAGAGTATTACTTTCCTGGTCTGTGTTTTGTTCCATTGCTGCGCATACTTGTCTATACAGCTTCATTCTTCCGCACCTTCGTTTGCTACCATAGGACTCCTCAGAATAAGTAACAGAACAACCCAAAGAATCTGACTCTTCTTTGAGATTCGAAAATAACTCTTCTGTCACTATATGGGATGCACAACTATCTTGTCGTACGAGTGATTCATGACGCACCAACTTTACCCTTAAAAACAAGACTTATCTGAATACGAAAGCTAAATTGGCAATAATGTTTACCGTTTGAACGGATTCCACCTCAGATCCAATTGAAATACAATCCTGTTCACATCCGCGTTTGCGCATCTTGCATCTCAACGGCTCAGCACCGTAGATCGACCGGAAAATTATTCAGCAAACGTTTGGTGGCATTGCTAATTTGGTAAGCCAAAAGTATCAAGATTTTTACAGATGATGAATATTTCAATGATTGTAGTCTTAGGAGAAACCAGTTCAATTTGCAACATTCGACCAATTCAAACTGACTGTCTCGTTTTGAAGCGTATCAAAAAAAAAATTACCGGATATCCTCCTTATTACAATCAATGATGATGACTAACATTAAAACTTTTTCAGCACTTTATTCGATCCGTTAGCACACTAACACCTATCACAGTGTTTTTTTTTTTCACTGTGCGGATCCCAGTACTTCTTGCATTCAATTCCTTTTTCTTCTTCTTGAACGGCGTAGAATACTGATTGATCACCTAGCAAATTCGAGGATAGCCTGGTTGTGGTCTTCCATAGGCCTTTGTTGTTAACTGCCTGAGAGGGTTGGGGGGGAAGTGAAACCTGACTATTGCACCCGCGCCGTGACGAGCATCACAACCACTCGCCTGCGGCGTCCCAATAATTAACATTGACGATTAATATTAACTGTATTAATAAAAGTAGTAATAATGAGATTAATAATCATTAGTACCGGATAATGATAATAACTAACGATAATAATTATTGATAATAACCAATAACGACTTGAGAAAGACAATTGGAAATCAATTTATTTGACCGCCTATTGCGGTGTTATAATGTTTCCTATCAACCCAATGATATAGAGTGGTTCGCAAACACGCCTGCGTCAGCCGGGATTTGAACTTGGAAAGAATAGGTTCGGGATTCAAATCCCGGCTGACGCAAGCGTTCTTGCAAACCATTCTACATCATTGGGTTTATGAAGACAATTTGCTTAAGAATATTACATGTTTTGAGCCGATAGGTCTTAGTGCTATATAGGCGCCTATTTCGTCCTATTGGGACTCATCAGTAGCACTAGACCTATCGGCTCAAACATGTAATATCCTTATCAGATTAAATCATTTTGAGCGGGTCTATAAAAAAGCAGTCGATAGCAGAGGTACAAATTGCTTAAAAAACAAATACAATACTCGAAATTGATAGTATTTTCAATGCATTTCGCAATGTTATGATGTTTTATATATTTCTAAGAGAATTGAGTGGTGAGCAAAAACACGACCTCAGGCGGGAATAGAACCCATGTTTCATCCTATCCGAGGACGCGTGCTCTTCCGCCTGAGGTCGTGTTTTTGCTCACCACTCAATTCTCTTGGGAATATACAAAAATAATAATTAACAATAACAGATGACAGATGATGATGACAATAAATCATAATTGATAATAATGATTGACATTCAACCTTAGCGATAATCACTGTTAGTAGTGATCAGTAATGATAATGACGATGATAAATGCAATGGCAATTTTGGTAAAGATGAACAAAAGGTAGTTGCTTTTCCCATTTTTTCGGCAAAATTTAGGTTCGTATTAATTTAGAAGCTCAAATACATGTACTTTGTGTTGTTAATCTTTCAAAATGGATAATGCTAAAGACCCAACGGATTTCTTGCACGCCCTTTGAGCTTAATAAACGACGAGATATAATCTCAATAGCAATCACCTCTACCATACGAGAAATGATGCAGTTCTGCGTCGTATGTGCCTCATAAAGTCCACTCACAGAGTTGCTTCGAGATCAGTCTTAACTTAGCATTCAATGATCAGTAAACATCCCACAAACTGCTTTTTTGATGAACGATAAATTCTTGAGACCACGAATGGTGAAAGAGCTCAAAAAAAGGCAGAAGAGCAATTCAAAAACGGTTCAACCGGCTAGAACTATCGTACCCATGTGCGCTTCAGTGTATGTGCAGAACGTCATGGGTTAAAAAATGAAATTTCAAAGAGAAAAAGAGTATTTAAAGCTACTTCTTTGAGGAACTGTGCAGAATTCCGAAGACCCTAACATATTGTAATCCCTAGAAAAATCTACCTCTCCGGTTCATCATAGGGCGAATGTCGCAGTTGAAGCAAATCCACAGCAGGATTTCTTGCTTTTAAACTGCTTGATTGCTTCGAAGACATTGACACGTGGAACCATGGCGTTATCTGAGGACAACATGCACGTAATGCCACATATCGTCACTATAATTCGAAAAATATTCAGTCTCAAACATACCCACTGTTTAAAAACCGCAGGTGGTTGCCAGAGTGAATCGATATCTCGCATTCTGTCGATGACGCACTCAGCAAAAAGACTCATTTTCACTCTTGGAAGGGATGCACTCGTATAATTATCCTCTCGCTGCCAAACAAGACGTCGATAGCATTCCTCCATTATTCGTAGTTTATCTGAGAATTACTAAAACATTCCCACATGTAAAGATTGGGTAATGTAATGATGAAAATTTCTTTACCGCGAGCCCCTATGGAAGGACGCAAGTGGCAAAATACTGAAGAGTCTCGAGCACGAATGAAAGCCTTAATCCTTATAAACCTGGGACATCTACCCAGATTAAATTTCTTCCTATCAACAACTCCATGCTTAGATAACCTGAAAAATTTGGCTGCATGCAACATAAATCTTTCAGTATTTTTCCGCTGGCCGCTCCCTGTTTCGACCTTTTGTAAGAAAAAAACGGGATTTCTGACTAAAATTAGAAGTTCTAAAGGTGACTCGGTAGATTAAATCAAGATAAATGAGAGAATGCTCTATTCCTCTAAAGCCTTTCTAATGCGCTGTAACAGAATAATAAAATTATATTTCCACTGGGCAAGTTTCGCTAGACAAAGCTATTTCCCCTAAACTTCGAAGAGTTATTCGATAGCTTCAACTTCGACGATTTCAGTAGTGTACTTGGTCTTTCGAAAAGACTTTTGAATGCGCTGTAGCAGCCAAACGAAAATTGGGTTTCGCAGTCGACGCACTCTCCTTCCTCCGGTGTTTGGCTCAGATTTCACAGATTTGCCAAAAAGTCATGCTTTTTTCAATGTGACGATTATTTGCAAGACCCGATCTTCTCCCAGTTTGAAATGCATTGAAAGATCTATTTTAAAATACAAGTATGTCGTTGAAGTCGTCGAGATCTGATCTAAGCTATCGAATAATTACTGAAAGTCTAAGGGAGAAGTTTGTCCAGCGGGATATGCTCAAGAGTGGGACGTAATTTTTTCTACTGCTATAGCTCAATGAAGAAACCATTTCAGAAATAAAGTACACCATTGAAATTCTTGAGATACAAGCTATTGAAGGATTACTGAAACTCGAGAATATCAGGAAACACATTTCTCCTAAGAAATCGAAAATAGTGCAGATAACAGAACGACTTCAAATTTCGAAAGCAGATTTTCTTTTGGTTGCTACAACGCACTGTAAAGTCAAAAACCAGGTTTAGTCATTGAAATCGTCAAAATTTACACAAAAAATCAAGCCACTGAAATCGTCGAAATTTAAACTATCGAATCATCATTAAAGTCTAGGGAAAAGTTCCATCCAGCGAAAATACTTGAGCGTGAAACAAAATTTTATTTCTACTATGAAGCACAATGAAAAGGATATTTGAAAAAATTCGCCGCGAAAATTTTCGTGATTGTAGCCACCGAATCTACTAAAACCCTAAGCCTAAGCAGAAAATACGCTTTTGCCAAGGAGTTGAAGCAACACTCACTTGTCTACCAGCTTGGCTCTATCGATATGTCGTGGGCGAACCTCAGTAGCACTACAATCGATACATTTTCTCAAAGTCTTCACATAATAGATCCAGTCGTGTATTGAAAAACGTCTACGTGGTATAACCTTAAAGACATTATTACGAAACAGCACATAAAGTATAAACGCAAACAATCACCTCATCCATAGCACGAGTCCATGCTTGATCTTGATCGTATGAAATGATGTGGTCCAGCAGTGAAGCTCTTAGCCGTTGATAATGGCCCACCTGGAAGCAAAGATGTTTTGGTGGACGGGGTTCGCCGTAACCTTTGCGCTATTCATGTCTATGTGGCAAATTCAAATGAAAAATATGCACGGCACGATGAAATATTTTAGAGGAAAGGAAGCACTGCAACATTTGCAGAAACGAAAACATCGATAAATTGATCACTTTCTCTCAACATTTAGCTACTACAACAGGGTTGATAAATAAACCTCATTCGGCTGACTTTCGACGTTTTCATCTTCTTCAGAGCCAATGATTTGCACTCTTGAGCTTTTCACAATCGTTCATCCTCGTCGTTAACGATGGAGTCGAATTTTCTTCCGGTAAAATACCGCTCGAACAAAGAACCTCATCGGTGATGTTCCCAATATACAGGATTGCCGCAATGCTATCTACCCGATGAAATTGATTTGTTTTTATTGGACAATATATTCAGTAGCAGTTGTATTCTTATTCTGGAATCTACTTTCCTTCAAATGGTATTACAGATTGATAGTAGTTTCTCTTACGAACCTTCTCATGTAAAAGATAACCACTTACTGTAACAGAGTCTGCTAATTTTTATATTAAAAGTATGTGTTAATTGGTGTCCATACCATTCATGTCTAATATCCCTGGCGTGTAAATGACGAAACGAAGGTTCGAGCTCTACCCAATTGAAATTTGAAAGGTGATCCTTTAGTCGCAAAGGTGATGTTAAAAGGTATTCAGCAACTGTTGAATGACACAAGGAAGACTTCGTAACCACAGTTTCTGAATTTCAATACCGTCGTTCAAGGCAATTACTAGAAAGGAAAACTGATTAGTAGCAAAAAATGAACCGAATAGGTCGCGATGGCGGTATCTAAGTAGATGATTTCTTTTTTTCTTCTCCTCACGATGACGTACAGCTCCATTTGCATTTGTCGATGTCTCTGGTACGACGGCAACTGCGCATGATTTCACTTCTTCAACCCCTTGAAATTCTACAATAGATATCGACTGCTGTAACAGATAATACGAAACCTACTTATTGATGCATGCACCGAAATCTCTACACAATGGACATCCGTGATCGGAATGATCGAATATAGAGTGGATTCGGTTCTGAATCTGATAGGCACTTCGGTTGTCTAACTTCTTGCCTGCAATATATACATGTATCCGTACATACGCATAAATCTATATTCCCATGATGTGGTTGGCCTTTAGAAACAACTTTTTAGCGCGCTCTGGCGGACAAAGAATGTTAAGCCTCGTGCAGCGCGACACTGGCACCAAACAACCGCGCTTTGCTGGTAAGCGGATAGGATTTCTCAGCACAGCCACCAAGGCACCGCGCTTTTTTCCGTTGCCCAATTTGCGAAACCGAATCTTTTGATTGTTACAGCGCACGAGAAGTCGTTTTGAAAAAACATATACATCGTTAGCATGATCGAGATTTAGGCTACATCATATCTACCAAAAGTCTAAAGTAAAAGCTTTATTCTACGAAAAATGTTTGAACAAGGAACACAATTTAATTTTTGCTGTTATAACGCAATAACAAAGCTTTTTGAGAGTAAGACATACCATTAACGTTCTTTTAATTTGAGCTACCGAATGTCTACTCAAGCTTTGAAATCGACCAAAAAATACGTTTTTTTTTCAGGAGGCCGAAGCAGTACGCGGATAACGGAAGTGTCTATATATATATTATATATATATATGATATGTATATATATACATATATATATATATATATATATCCCTGTAAAATACGCTATGCATTCGTCTTCAAATTTTAACTTCGTTGGATGACTGAATGCATATCTGGTCTTTACAATGACTCGCGAAGCACATATCGGCATTGAACACACGCTAACAGATATTAGATATGTGATTGGTTAGCAAGCGCCCCTCAAAAAGGTTAACTACTTATTCGTCTCACCCCTAAGATTCAAAGTTTTGCATGTCACTCGACACTATCGGATGTAGATATATACATAAGCATATATTTACATACATTCATGTACATATATATAAATATATATATATATATATATATGTACGGACATGTGTGCATGAAGCGTAGGTGGATTCACATATATGTAAATACACATATACATATACATATACATATATTATACATATACATATATATACGCATATATATATATATATATATATATATATAATGGCGATTAAGAGAATCGAGGAGGTTTGTATAAAACCATCGACGATGGACCAATGAGCATTTTATGATTAAAATACAATATTCTTTACAGATATTATATGATCTTAATGTCTTCTGATCAGCTATGTTGTGTGAGGTATTGCAGAAAATTAGTATTGTCAGAAAAGAACGTAAGTTCACGTCCCAGGTACGCTCAGCGACCTATTGAGTTGGTGCAAAATTGATGACGGTTCAAGACCGCAAATTGAATGATTATAAGTAGCATTGAACGCATTTTAAGTAACTCGAACACAAACCACTACAACTATACAATCTTGCCAATGAGAAATAATCTTTCTTATCCCGGTAGCGTAAAAATCAGCGTCTCGGGATTCGAGGAATTCTTTAAAAGCATTTTCTGCATTCTGTAGAATGTGAAAGCGCTTCTCGAGCAAGAAGTTGTCAAGGTGCTTGAAGAAGTGCTAATCGGTGGGTGCGAGTTCCGGTGAATATGAAGGATGAAGTTGAAATTCGTAGCTCGATTCGTTCAGCTTGTGGAGCGTTCGTTGCGCATCGTGTGTCCATTGGCTGTCATTCAGCTGTCATTGCTTTTGCATCGACCTTTTTCTCCCTCCCAATTTCCTTCAAATAATAAACGACCGTAGAATACTCGCCAATGAGCTTCGCTGTAACATTTTGTGTAATCTTGAGAGAAACAGCTTCGATGATTGTTTTAGATTGGCCATTCTCAGCTTCCCAAGGACGACCACTATGTTCCTCACCTTCACGGCTCTCATCCCCGTTACGCTACTTCTTGAACCATCGCTGCACTGTACGTTCGTTGACTGTTCCTAGGCCAAATGCTTTCTTATCTCAGGGTAAATAGCAAAGGCGAACGGAAGGCGAATCCTGAGATGTACTCAATGACCCCGTTTACACATGGGCAAGACTCCGCACTCGACTCCGCCTTACATATCGCATATATAAACGGTTATTTTCATACGCGGGGTACTCAAACTGCGACGCTTATCCTAAAATGGCCTTCGCCACCAACAGGGCTTCCTGGCCACGCACTACGTACATCATCGTCACTCGTACAGCTCGCTCTCTTCTTTGCATCATCATTGTTCCTGTCTCTTCATCGTTCATGTAATAATCAAATTTTCCAAGTCTTATTCCTACTTCAAGGCGAACAAATTCGAGCTCACATTTAATCCAACATCGACCACTCTATCACTGCCATATATGTATATCTATATATATATATACGTTATATATAAAGATAAAAGGATAAATCTCTCGGCGTTGATCAATCCCTGAGGGATGCGCCATGCATTCGACTTCAATTTTTAACATATCTTCAGATCCCAACACTTCTTGCATTCAACTCGTTTCGCATACCTCAAAAATTTCCGAATAAAAAAAAACAGTGTTGCTTTGGCTGCTATTCAAGAAATTCTTTTAATGTCGAGAACGCTTACGAGGAGAATTTTCCATACAGTCTTAGAGATAGCCGAGCTAAGGCAATCCCTCCGGCGCTCGTTGATTGACTGCAAGAGAGGATGGATGGAATCGAATCAGCGCTTTGATTATCACCTTGTTTCCAGATACACCATATCACCAATCTCTGCACAACTTCGATTTAACTGAGAGAAGGACTGAATCGAACTTACATAGTCTTGGCCACATTTCCACGTTTGTAATGATGTTCCTTTGAAGTCGTTGGGTCTTTACCTTGAAAAAGATAGTCGATATAAAAAATCGCTATGCACTTCTAGACAAAGAGCTCATAAATGAAGATACTCACAGAACCTGAATCCGAATTGATCCATCGTAATCTTGAGCATTTTCAAAGGGTAACGAGTACTTACGAACGAAGGAACACCAATTTTTCCGAATCCTTTCATCCTCCTCAGGAGAGAAAGAATCTTGACTGTCAAGTTGAATACCTTCAATTAAACAAAAGCTTACAGGGATAGCATGCTGTAGAGACACATACGTAGGACAGATTGCCATTTTAAATATTTATTCTGAAGAGCCAAAATCAAAGAAAAACTAAGAAGTCCTATTTCAAAACGAAACAAGAATCGCTAACCACATTCCAGAAGTCGTTGCTTATGCGCATCATTCAACGGCTGCGGTGTTTCATGATGAAAAAGGTGACCGTTTTCCGTATGGATTCCCTCATTAGGCAAATTCAGTTTAGGCCATTTAGCACCTCGTCGTTTGTTACGATAACGAGACGACATGATGATATTGCAATTCCTCAACAAAAATTCTGTTATGACAGCGAAACTATGTACGATTGCACGAAGAAAAAAAAAAACGAATAAGCACTGTAGGTGCCATATTAGACCTTAATAAAGGTCTAAAATGATTAAAAAAATCAGCCAACGAGCAATTGAGTGTCAAAACATTCTGTGCTAGGTGAAAATTTCACTTGACATAGATTGTAAAACGTTCGTCATCGATGACTCTCTATAAGGGAGTAGAGCTCCCGAGAGAACTGACTATAAAGTATCGAAAGACGACGCATTCTGCCCGACTGACGAGTCTGTAAGGACGAAACACGTGTATCGCGCTGTACAAGAGACCTTACCAGACCACATGACAAGTCAAATTTTATGAAAGGACCTCAATAAAGGCTCAAAATATCCTATCAGACTAAACTGTTTCAAACGAGGCCTCAAAAACAGTCGATTGGAAAGGCATTGCTATGGGCGTTTTTACCAGCCACGAAGCAATTGACTGTCAATGCAATGCGAAGTGATCCTATCACTTGACGTGCAGCGATGGTAAATCACCGCAGTGTAAGGTGACCTTATCACTTTACGTGCAGTGTAAATTGATCGACGCCCATGATCGGGTTCCGATAGATCAAAAAGCAGAGCGCTACTGATGAGGCTTGACATGAAAGCCAAAACGTACGTCTAGCACCGGGAATGCCATATCAGACCTCATGAAAGGCTTCAAATGTGCAATCCAATTATCCTGAGTTCTTTCTGATTAGGAGGGGAAGAATGGAAAAAACCGATCTCATTCGCTGGATAGGAACTTTTTACAGGAATGTTAGTAACCGTTCGAAAGGTGAGACTTGAGGCTATAGCCCCATGTCACCGGTTTTTCACAACACTTTCTTATAACGCTGCAACATTAGAAATAAAACAATTAAAACAACGTGCTATTTTCTCTTATCTCGCTGATATTCGCTGGACAAAACCCCTTCTTTGCTTTTTAGAAAGCTCTTTCGATCTTTTGATCTCCTCTGGTCTTTTGATTTGTGCTCTAACTTCACCGGACAGAACTCTTTTTTTGATCTATAAGTAGTCATCTGTTAGCGTGATGTTTCCTGATCTTAGCACGTGCTTATTTTCCGGAAATAAGGTTCAGCAGGGTAGATAAGACCAAGTTCCACATTTCTGGCAACGTTCTTTACCGGCTGTTCGACAAGGCGAGGGCCGTGGCAGATGGTGTGGTAGGGGCGGCGCGAGGTGAGATGGTCGATATATTGTTATTCAGTTGGGGATTTTTCCTCGGCTTTGTATGAAACTCCAGATGAAACGATTGACTAAGGTACTACGAAAGATTCTCTACACATTGATATGCTTTTCGGCTTCGAGCGAGTTATACGAGTGATAAAAATGGAGGCGAAAGGCAAGTGTCGAACATAATTTTTGATGTGAATGCTACAGCGTTGTAAAGGGGGATTCCAAAAAACCGGCCACGTCGTGGTGTAGCCTTGTCTCACCTTTCGAATGGTTATTAGCATTCCTATGGAAAGTTCCTTTCTAGCGAATGAGATTGCTTTTTCATTTGTTCTCTCCTAATCAAAAAAAAACCTTATATTGTTTTGAACGAGGCCTCAAAAGCAGTCGATTGGAAAGGCACTGCTATATGCATTAAGCAATCGACTGTCAGTGCAATGTCAAGGGGTGTTCGAATTTTACGTGCAGTGTAAAGTATTCGGCGCCAATATCTAGAGGCTCAGTTGAACTGAAAGGCATCGTGAAATTGATGAAGTGTGGAAGAGTATACCAAAACGTATGTCTAGCACTCGAAGCGCCATATCAGACCCTCAAAGGCTTGGAAAATATACTGTCAGGTCCTGAGCAATCGACTGTTGGGTGGTTCTATACCTTGTCGTGCAGTGGTCTATTATCACTGCAGTGTGAATTGACCTTTTCACTTGGCAAGCAGTGTAACTAATTTGACGTCGCTTACCTCAGATATGCAAAGTAATACTACTTTATAGGAATACTACTTTATAGGAGGGTGGCTGAACTGAAAGGCATCGTGCTACTGATGAGGCCAGAAGGCCGAAACGTACGTCTAGCATTAAAAATTCCGTAACAGTCCCCATGAAAGGTTGAAGTATGGTGTCAGGATAAATTAAATTTGAGTTAGGCCTCAAAAGCAGTCTATTGGAAGGCACTGCTATATGCATTAAGCAATCGACTGTCAGTGCAATGTCAAGTGGTGCTCTCATTTTACGTGCAGTGTAAATTATTCGGCGCCGATATGTAGAGGCTCGATTGAACCGAAAGGCATCGTGAAACTGATGAAGTCTGGGGAAGTATACCAGAACGTACGTCTAGCACTCGAAGCACCATATCAGACCTCTAAAGGCTTGAAAAATAAACTGTCAGGTTATGAGCAATCGACTGTTAGGTGCTTCTATAACTTGTCGGGCAGTGGTTTATTATCAATGCAGCGTGGAGTGACCTTTTCACTGGGCAAGCAGTGTAACTAATCTGACGTCGATTACCTCAGATATGTAGAGCTATACTACCTTATAGGAGAGTGGCTGAACTGAAACGGGATCGTGCTACTCATGAGGTCAGAAGGCCGAAACGTACGTCTAGCACTAAAAATTCCGTGATAGTTCTCATGAAAAGCTTAAAGTATGGTGTCAATATGAATTAAATTTAAGCGAGATCTTAAAACAGTCGAATATAATGGTATGATCAGATTACATTGTTTTGAACGAGACCTCAAAAACAATCGATTACAATGTGTTGCCGATAGCGTTCTTACTAGCCATTAATCAATCGACTGTCGGTGCAATGTCAATTGGTCTTCCCACTTGACGTGCAGTGTAAAAGTTCGGCGCCAATTTGTAGGAGCTCGCTTTAACAGAAAAGCATCGTGCTACTCCTGAAGTGCGCTAGAATACACCGAAACGTAAGCGTGGCACTTCAGGTTCCATATAAGCTATAAACCTGATGAAAGGCTTAGATATGCCACCAGAAAAGGAGAAATGCGTGGCTCAAAAATGATTGCAAGGCATATTGGAATTTGAGCTGTGGTCATAAGAAAACACTCGAGACGAAGGTTATGATGTATTGAATATACTAGCCACGAGCAATCGAGTGTACAACACTCTGTGTTCGGTGAGTTTTTCGCTGGACATGGAGTGTAAAGCATTCTTCGTCGCTAACTCTTAGTGTGGGGACTGGAACACCACACAGATTAGCAAAAGACGAGAAAGGGTAACTGCCCGACTGACGAGATCGCAAGATCGAAATACGTGTATCGGGCCTATAAGTCAGCCCTGTTTGACAGACCACTGACATGCGTGGCTCAAAAATGATTGCAAGGCATATAGAAAATGAAAAAGATCTTTTCTCATCTTATATCCAGCCTACTTCACATTTTGTTGTGCAGATCCCAGTACTTCCAGCATTCGATTCGTTTCTTCGATTTCATCATCCCAAAGGTCATCGAATAATTACATGTTGTTTCGACTGCATCTGAGGATTTCGTCTTTTTCGTAGATATCGTAGATAATGTGCCCAAGGGCAGATCTTCCTTGTAATTTTCGAGATAGACAGAATAAAGCGCTCCCATGTGCTTGTAGGAGACTGCTGTGGACGCAAGTCAAACCAGCACATTGCATCCTCGTAGCGTACATCACTAACAACCCGGCCATCGCCCTCCCCTAATAATACGATGTAAAATAATATGATATGCTATGTAAAATACATTTAATACGTAAAGATGTCTTGCTTGTGAAAGTTCCACAAAGGAAAATAGTAACGACAGCGGATCTTCGGACATGACGTTCTAATTCCTTTCTAGATGATGGACGATGAAAAGAAGTGCCTCCGAGATGTTTTTCCATTCTCTCCAACTAAGTGGTGAGAAAACTGAATGATACCTTCATATTGGACTCCTTTTTCAGACCTCGCATAGAACAATACAACGTGATAACATATTTCGAGCCTTTCATGAGGTCTGTTATGTTCGGCCTTTCAGCGTCATCGATAGTACGGCGCCTTTCGTTTGAGCCAATCCCTTATATGGGGATGTTTTTTTACTGATCCTTCTTCACAGTGCCCGTTTTACACTGTGCGGATCCCACTACTTTCGAGCATTCGATTCGTTTTTTCGCCTTCTTCTTGAACGCTCGCTGAATACTGGATGAGCGAGTCTCATTCGATCTCGAGGTTAGCCTGCCGTGGCGTTCCATAGGACGTTGTTGTTGACTGCCGGAGAGAGTTGCGGGGTGGGATTCGGCTCCACGCACACCGCGACGAGCATTAAAACCATTCGACCATGGCGTCCCACGGAGATTCCTTTATATGTAGGCGGTATATCTCTACAAGGGATTGGCTCAAACGAAAGGCAAGTGCTACTGATGAAGCTGAAGGGTCGAAACACGTGTCTAGCACTTTGTAATTGCCATATTAGACCTCATGAAGGGCTTGAAATATTTTAACAGATTATAAATGATGAGGTAGTACTGGAACCTTTCCACCTCCATCACAAACTGTCAGCCTGTGAGTTTTCGACTTTGTTTTCTTTGATTCTTTGAAAACCTCTAGCTTCTCACTTTTTTCGAGAAGGCGGGATTCTTGGAATACCACCTTTTGCAGTATGACGATGTATTCGCTATATTCTACCACCTAGAAAGCGTGGTAGTGCAGTGGCTAGTAGCGATGTGATGTAAGACGGATCGAGCTGGTAAAAAGGTCATTAATTCGATCCCCTTCCCAATACACTCCTAGAAACATTCAATTAGGAACGCTTTGGCTTGGCTACCTCCAGGATTGAGCGGAGCGTCTCAGCCTACATCCTACGACATTCACACGTAAGACAAAATTCACAAGCAGCAGTGGAACCAACATGAAAATATCTCAATATCCCAGCAGATGACGATTTTGACAATAGAAACTGAATGCAAGGAATGCTGAGAATCACACAGCATGCGATACAAAACCACGAGAAAATAAAAAAGTCCTTTCATTATTATTTGAGCCAACTTATCATGTGGTCTGGTAAGGGCTCTTGTACCGCCCGATACACGTGTTTCGTTCTTGCAGACTCGTCAGTCGAGCAGAACCCGTCGTCTTTCGATATATTTATAGTCAGTTCTCTCGGGAGCTCTACTCCCTTACAGAGAGTTATCGAAGGCAAACGTTTTACACTCTATGTCAAGTGAAATTTTCACCCAACACAGAGTGTTGCGCACTCGATTGCTCGCTGGCTGGTCTTTTATCATATTATACCTTCATTTCGAGTGCTTTATTAAACTCTAAGTTTGGTGAACATTTCGCTTCACATAGAGTATAAGACGTTCGTCTTCGATAACTGTCTGTAAGGGAGCAGAGCTCCCGAGAGAACTGACTACAAAAAGATCAACAGACGACGGGTTCTGCCCGACTGACGAGTCTGTACGGACGAAACACGTGTCTCGGGCTGTACAAGAGCCCTCACCAGACCACATGACATGTTGGCTCAAATAATAATGAAAGGATCTATTGAAATTTGAGCGTGGTCTTGATAAAGCACTCGAAATAAAGGTATAATAAAAAATAGGTTCTTTTCGATTATAAGGGAACACTTGAATATTCGACCTCACTCGCTGTACAAGAATTTTTCGTAGGAGTGTTAGTAATCATTCGAAAGCTAAAATATCTGGCTAGCACGGTACGTGGTCGGTTTTTCAAAACACCCCTTCATAACGCTGTAAACTCAAAATAAAATCATGTTTTACATCGGTCGCCGCACTTTTCGACAACTATAGTGTACTGGAAGCACGAATATCACATGGACGTGTAGAGAAAATCTTTTAGCCAGACATTTAATCCGAGATTTCAAGAAGCAGTTCCTAATTGAATAACAAGAATCGTACTATCCTGTGGAGGATTGCCGAAAGGCCAGTCGATCAAACGGCGTGTCGAAACGGCCACATCCGCTCCCCCTTCCCCCCTCCCCCCACGCCGTAGAAAGCCAAGGTCCCCTTGCCCGCATGTGTAAATGTGATCTTACTTTCCTTGCTGAACTGCAGAGAAACGGTCTTTCCAGGAAACAAGCATAGCATCATAATCCTTAAATCTTACGCTATCGAATGATTATTGATTGTCTGAGGAAAGAGCTGTGTCCAGCGAGAAATATGCGCGTGTGAAATATAATTTTAATTCAAACTTTACAGCGTCAAAAAAGAGTCTTTTCGAAAACCGGTTATGTACGACTCTAGCCAGAGGTTCAAGCTTTCGAATGATTACTTAAACTCCTATGAAAAGTTTCTTTTACAGCGAAAAAGGTCGAATATTCATTTGTTCCCTTATAACCGAAAAGTGTCCAAAAAATAACCTTGAAACCTTTCGTTTCGAGTGTTTTCTTGAGACCAAAGCTCACATTTCAATATGCCTGATAATCGCTTTTGAGCCACGCATGTCAGTGGTCTGTCAATAAGGGCTGACTTATAGAGCTCGATTAACGTGTTTCGACTTTGCGATCTCGTCAGTCGGGCAGTTACCCTTTCTCGTCTTTTGCCAATTCTCTCTGGATGCTTCAGTCCAAGCATTAAGCTCTGTGTTCGGTGATAATTTCACTGGACATATATTGTAGAACGTTCGTCGTCGCTAACTCTTAGTGCGGGGACTGGAGCATCCACAGAGATTAGCAAAAGACGAGAAAGGGTAACTGCGCGACTGACGAGATCGCAAGATCGAAACACGTGTATCGGGCTCTATAAGTCCCTCATTGACAGACCACTGACATGCGTGGCTCAAAAACGATTGTCAGGCATATTGAAAGCATAAAACTATTTGCAATGGGCAGTTTTCAGCTGCTGAAAGAGTTACATCTCCAATGCTAGTAGAAAGATTTGCAATGAAGACCGCCAGAAATCAGACCAATTATTTTTCTTACAAAGAAAAGTCACTAGGATACAACGACTTCAGAATTTTTTCTAGATCCCTATAGAAGCCATTAGCGAATATTTTGATGAATGGTTACGGAGTAATACGTAAATAGTAGATCAAGACAGAACAAGGTCTGCACCGAAGAAATGGAGCTGTTCACTAGGGAGAACAGTTTTGAACGCGCTCCACTGAGATGGCGCGCTCTGCTGAGACGGCGGGATTTCGGGGACCATTCAAAATCTGCTTTTCTGTCATTTTTTTTTTGGCCCTCCCCTTTCCCCATTGTCTTTTCCTCTTCTAGCCCTTTTTCTTTTCTTTTTCTTTCTCTCTCGTGGTTCCGAAAGGGTTAAGCGAGGTCTCATACTGTGCTCGTGATTTCTGGTGTAGCATCGGGTTCATCATTAGGTCATTTATCGGCTATCGTTGTGTTTCTCATGTCGTTGAAGTTGTGAAACATTAAGCGGCGGCATCGTGTATTACTAGGCCGTTTAGCATTAGTATCCCGTTCCCACACCGTTATTTTTCCCAATAATAACCTTTTTATGAGCGCAATTGGCGCAGTAGCTAGAGCTGCTCGACGTCGCTTACGAGGTCAGTGGTTCGATCACGCGCTCATAGCTCAACAAGCCATTCATCACTACGGGGTCGGTAAATTGGTTCCAGAATGGTCTCAGACTTGTCTGGGAGGATAAGCAGCACTGATTCGGTACAGCGGGAGGCCACTGCAAGTCACTGTAAAGGCCAGATATGCATTCAGTCACCTCAAACGAAGTTCGAAATTGAAGTCGAATGCATGGCGCATCCCTTAGGGATTGATCAACGCCGAGAGCTTTATCCTTTTCAATCCTTTTTTAACCGTTCCTTTCCAGTGTTTTCTTAAGGTCACACTCGGGATATCAATAAAGGATTAAGGACAAAGCTCTTGGCGTTAATCGATCCCTGAGGGATGCGCCATGCATTTGTCTTTAATTTTTAACTTCGTTTGAAGTCTTTGAATGCATGGCTGGCCTTTTCAATGACTCTCGGTGCCCTCTCGCTGATCCGAGCCAGTGCTGCTTATCCACCCAGACAAGTCTGAGACCATTCTGGTACCAGTTTACCGACCCCGGAGGAATGGATGGTTTGGTGAGCCATGAGCGCGAGATCGAACCATTGACCTCGTGTTCGTCGCAGAATACCTCTAACCACTTCGCCGCATGCGCTGGGGATAATATATGTCTTATAATTATTTTTGAACCAACATGTCATGTGGTCTTTTATAGGCAACTTATGGAGCCCAATACCTTTTTTTTCGTAAAATCTCTTGTGACCCAATCACCATTTTTATTAATGATGACAGACTATTGCAACTACAGTTAGGTAGCCATCGGTCTAATATATTAGGGACTGGTATTTGTTCATGCTCGCGATTACTTTATTTTCCTTTTTGTTCCCCTTGATTGTTGTCTGTATTTTTTTTCTTTGGATTTACCTGCGATTTCCGTTTTTATTCCCTCCCGGAGACAGTATAAAACTGGTAAATTGAATTAATGAGGTCGTTCCATAAGTTTTGCTACCAGAGCAATAAACACCGAATTTTACAGCTGAAGTAGTTAACAATTCCATGATTTTGGTATCGATCAATAGCGCAATTTTTTGCGAATATTTTGGAATACAACTTGTCTATACTTGCTCAACGATGGGGAGCTGTTTTGGGAATAAATTCGCCTACTACTCCTATGCGAATGGCGCTAAGAGGAAAATGCTAGTGAAGCGGCGTGCAAGAGTAATGGAGCTTCCTATGGACGACCCAAGCGCGACTGGGTCTCTTGACTGTTCTCTCCGAATCAGAACTGTGCGAACCCACTTCCTAGTCGTCCTTTGTGCAACCGTATCATCGCCTCAAGCTCCGCTAACCTTGCGCGCAGCCTCACTAGCATTTCCCTAAGCGCCAATAGTGCATGAGTAGTAAGCAAATTTGTTACTATGACAGCTCCATCGTTGAGCAAGTATAGACAAGTTGTATTCCAGAAAATTCTCAAGAAAATACGCTATTTAACGATACCAAAATCATGGTACTCTAATTACTTGTGGTTGATAAGTTTGGTGCTTGAATAATCAACTAGATTTCTTTTTGTTTGATCGCCTTTAGCGGTGATATGATGCTATAGATATAGCCAGTATGAAGAGTAGGTAGCGAACTTTTGCGTCAGGCGGGACTCGAACCCACATCCCACTCTATCCGGGAGCTCGCGTGGGGAATTTGTATTTGTTGCCCTAGTACGAAACTTTATGGAGCGACCTATATTTTCACGGATTTCAGTTCGCATTCGAATTATCAGAGTAAATCGTGTTCTCTAGTCTAGCCTTTCGTTCGTTGATGAGAGCAACATAATAGAGGCATGCGTACAGCGAGTTTGGGAAAAAAGCCTTCGAGAAACTCTGTTTATTTTATCGCTTTTCTAGCAATGTCATGGTATAATAGCTATATGTCGGAGAGTGTTAAGTGATATGCAAGATCTTGAGTCTTGGTCTGGGCTTGAACTTGCGTCTCATTCCTGAGCGATCTAGCCACTACACCACCGTGGCTACCGATTCGCGCCCGTTAGGTGCGAAGCTTTGCATACCGCTTAACTTTCAGGGATATAGAGTTGAATTCTTTCAATAATGCCTTCAGATCAGATCGTCCAGAGCTGTCGCTCGGAGCATTTTCTACGTTCGAGAAGTTCGCTTCGTCTAATGTTGCCAATCGATTGTAAACAATACTTCAACACGGATAATCTCTATTATATCCTTCATGTGGGACGGACGGCTTCATTGTCAGAACTAGGATTTTCCTGGAGGTTTTTTCCCAATTCTGTAAGTAATTTGGCCTTTTTCAAGCTTATTATCTTTTTCAGACTAAAAAAAAAGGCTGTTGCAAACAGTCTACGAAATGGCATCGAAACAAAGGCACTCGCTGATGAAGATATGACAAAGCCGCTGCTGCGAAGTTTCAGTGAAGTACAAAGGCTTATGAGATACCCTCGACGAAAAAAGAAGAGCTCTCTATAATAAATCAGGTGAATTTTTTCCTCCAACGTTACTCACTAGTTATTATACTATCTACCTGGAGAAGCGAATAGCACCAAACACTATACTTATTGCATCCTGAAACGCCATGGCGGATGATCACGAGACAAAGAAACGAACGAAAATTGCTAGATCCACGTGACTTCTGAAGAAGGGCTGTCCAAATGTCGAAGTAATAAATATAGCACCTTTGTATTCGAGTAATTTTTGAGATCTCGCTTGAAATTAATACATCCTGACAGCATATTTTGAGCCTTTCATGTGGTCTGTTATGGGCAGCTCAAACAATGCATTGCACATGTTTCAGCCTTTAGCTTCGTAAGTTCCACAGCGCCCATTGTCCGTACCAATCCTCCTCGATGGAAACTCCCTCATGTCACTGGCCATACAGTGTTATCCGTGGGTGAAGTGAATTTCCGCTTTACACGCTGTGCAACCTGTCGTCGACGATTCTTCTGTATGGGGGAGGGGGGGAGAGAGGGAGGGGGTTCTCCGTCGAGAGGGATTGGCACAGACGACAGCACTGTGCAAGTGACGAGGCCACGAGGCCGAAACACGTGTATTGCATTGTATAAGTACCTATAACATACCTCATAAAAGGCTTAGAATATGCTGTCAGGATGTATTAATTTCAAGCGAGATATAAAAAATTACTCGATTACAAAGGCGCTATATTTATTACTTCGACATTTGGACAGCCCTTCTTTGGAAGTCACGTGGATCCTAGCAGATTTTCGTTCGTTTCTTTGTCTCGTGATCATCCTCTATGGCGACTCGTGCGAGTCTCGTGCAGTGAGTGATTCGTAAAACATCGGTAGCTGCGAATAGAGATAATTAATTCTTCTTACGAACTCGTCCGTCAATCTGTCCTTATTAGTATGACCGGCCCATTTGTGTTTCTACACCGATGTGAATCCCTCTGAATCACGAAGATGAGATAGGTTTCAAAGTCTGAGCTCCACGAGCCGACTACACGCTGTAAATGCCGAATAAATTTCAGAAGATGTCGTTTCAGCGCTCTGCGAGTTGTTTGCAATATTCTCAACGTGACTGGGAATAGCTCACGTCTGTGACAAAGCTGTAGCAGAACTGTCGCTTCGAAAATGTGAACACGGTGTTTGAAGTCCGGTGTTCGGTCGATGGCTTCTTTGAGAGGCCCCGAATGCGGCTTATGCTGCAGTTTTGTGCTGTACAATTCTCCCTTGCTGCTTGTCATGCTCAATGAAGGTGCAAAGTATACGTATAAGGTGGTCTACGTAATCAGAGGACCTTCCACTTCGGATTGTTCACCTTCGCTTCATGATTCTTCGTGAACTAGGTCTTGGTCTTGTTTATGCGTAGCCCAATCTCTTCCCGCTTCGCTGAATCATTGAGCTTCGTCTTTGCTTCACTTGCACTTTCCAAGAAGGTGACGATGTCATACGGGAAATGAAGGTTTGACAGCATTTTACCACTAATACGTTTACCTTTCTCGCCTTAATCGAGCGAGCTCATCATCCATGGTATTGCGGCAGTGAGCAGCTTTGTTGAGCCCCTTTTTCTATAGGATCAGTAAGGAGCGAACCGATAAGAGCGTGTGGCGCAACGGTTAGAGATGCTTTTGCGACACACACGCTGTCGATCAATTTACGGTCAGTGGTTCGATTCCGTGATTAAGGCCCCACCAGGCTCCATCCTTTTAGAGTAGTTGAATTGGTACCAGACTTGTTCTGAAGAATAACAGCACTGACTTGATACATCATCAGGCCGCACGAGCCATTATAAAAGCCAACTATGCAATCAATCACCTCAAACGACGCCTGCTGAGATCGAACGCATTGCGCATCCCTCAATGATTGACCAATGCCGAGAGCCCTGTCCTTTATCCTTTCGATGGTAATGAGTCGATAGAAAAGTTCTCTTTTTGTGATGCGGTTTCGATGATAGTCTGAGAGAGTTGGTTAGTCAAATACTATATGTATTACAAATAATTGCTCATCCCGAAATCATCTCTCATCATTTGGGAGGTATGGATGGCCGAATTTTGAAGACGTACACTTCTTTTTTATTTGAGTTGAAGGTTATATGCAAAGGCTACTCCTTTGATAGTTGCCTGTCCCATCGCATATAGGTATCATCGACGAAGAAAACCTAAGCAGAATGGAGAGTATGAATTTATGGCGACGAGTATCTAAGACTCTGACATTGGACGGTGTTGAAAAGTTGCGTAACCAGTACGAAGGTTTCCTCTTTGTACATTTTTCTAATAACGTCATCTCTCAACTCGTGTAGGATCTGAGGAGGAGGGGAGCAAGACAGTCGCAGCCTGAAATTTATGGAAAGATGATATGTCAAAAATTATGGCAGCCGTCATCGGTGTGACCTTCGACGGCGAGGTCAGAATCAAGGTGAACTCTGTGATGAGTGGCTGGTATTTTATCATATTATACCTTTCCTTCGGGTGCTTATTAAGACCACGCTCAAATTTCAATAGATCCTTTCATTATTATTTGAGCCAACATGTCATGTGGTCTGGTCTTGCTGTACAAGAGCCTTTACCAGACCACATGACATGTTGGCTCAAATAATAATGAAAGGATCTGTGATGAGTGTTGTTTTGCTCCATCGTTATTCAATTTCCATCAAGATGTAAAGGGAGCCTGTGGCGCTGGGATCAGAGGCGCCTGCGATACGTCGATGGTTCGGTCTCGAGCCTAAAGCTCACCAAACCTTCTATCCTCAAGCTTTGGCAAATGGTATCAAAGTTGCCCGGGAGGATAGCGCTCTGACTTGTCATATAGATAAGCCACCACGAGTAAAGGCCAGATATGCATATAATCATCCCGTACGATGCTTAATAAAATTAAATGCATGGCGCATTCCTCGTGGATGCTTGACGCCAACAGCTTCATAATTTTCATCTAGATTTTGTCAAAAAGCGCAGATTTCAGCAATAGTTCTTGTACAAACCTTGAATAATATAGGGGTTTTGTACCTCTGTGATATATAGTGTTGATTTAGAGAATCCTGGACCGGAACATCCCTAGCGGAACACTGAAGGAGACGGCTGAATATAAAGCTTCAACATTCGAGGTGAGGAAACAGATTTGCTAAAATTGCTTTTTCTCCACTAGTCATTTGCAGACAGCCTTATCCAAACGTAAAAGGAGGGGTGTGAAGGAAGCCAAAGAGGCAGAAGTTCTAATGGAGGAAATCGGAGCTAAGGTAGGTTTTCGGAACATAAATCGATCTCCTGCAGAGCGTAGTTGCTGCTCCAATTTCAATTTTTTTTTTGTTTGTGTATTGAGCACATGTATTTTGTTCTCAAAGGGTTTCTACTACATTTCATGTTGCCAGAAACGATCATGTATGAATAGTCCGTATTCTAGGAGAATGCTGGTTCTCTCAAGCAAGTTATTCAACGGCGTCAAGTCGCTCGTTCCTCAATTCAGACTCATTTTTGGACTCTCTAACCTCAAGGTACTGCACGAAGACCAAACGCGCTAGGAAGTGAACTTCCAACTAAATCGTATTGGAACTTTTCTATTGTACAACTTTGAGAAGAAAGGACCTTGTCTATTCCTTAAGAGACCACGGACCCAACCCTTTGCGTCTCCAACACCCAGTGTGTCGCGTCTAACCCCAGCGTGCCATTGCAAGACGCAACACGCCGGGGATCAGTGACGCAGGGTTGGGTCCGTGTTCTCATAAAGACTAAAGCCCAACTCTTTTTCAAATATGGCTGTAATTTCATGAAATGGTTTTGTTTCTCGACAATACAGGAAGAACTTAAGTAAACATTTGTTCTACTGAAAATCTCTTTGTGAAAAACATGACTCATAAAGCCATCTACACAAGGTCACCTGTCACCTTTATGTGATCACCATTTTAAATTATCCTGCACAGCCAAGAGAAAGACTTTTAGAGTTATACAATTCAAAGATAATGACAATAATCACAGGTAGCTCTCACAGAAACTTACCGACACACAATTAATTACGCGTTGAGGGACAATCGTGAATGTTAAGGAGTTTGAAAGTTTGCGATAGACGCTACATGCTCAATCACCTCATAGTGAAAAACGTCCGTAAGAGTGTCTTATACTTCTTTTGAGATAAGGATATACGTAATACAGAACCATAGTGCTAACACCCATTAAACAACAGATTAACATTATAGACCATGTTAAAATAGAGATGATTTGTACCAGTAAGTATTAGGGAAATACATTTAGCTAAATCGGCTAGTTGTCATCGAATCCACAAAACAACTATTTTCTCTGTTGTAAATTGTTTGCCAGCCATTCCATTGCCTCGTCAAGACCTTCACCCTTAGAAGCAGACGTCTTGAAGATCTGGAATGTTCGGTTTCGCAATGCTTCCAGACCTAATGCTTTGTGGACCTCGGCCGGAGTTAGACAATTTGCAATATCCTGTAACCAATACCAGATTCTTTGTTTGTCTCAATGAGGATTGGTTTAGTAAAGTCGCCTGTTACCTGTTTGTTAGCGAGAACGGCAAGTATAGCGCCTTGAAGCTCATCTTCTTGAAGCATAGCCACCAATTCTTGACGTGATATACCGACCTTAAACAACAACGAGGAAGTGCAGAACGATAAGAAAATCAACGAGAAAATGGCATACTCTGTCTCGATCTGCTGAATCTACAACGTATATAATGGCATCCGTGTTCGCATAATAACATCGCCAATATGGACGTATAGAGGTCTGCCCTCCAAGGTCCCACACCTATACAGATAGAAATTTATCGCTCGAATATTTATGACCAAGTGAACTACGATTAATTTGTAAATGTAAAAATTACAAAGACTATACAGTGGTATTGAGAGTGACAGATAACCATGAAATAATCACAATGACCTACAAGAATTCTCTGCTTTAACTTCCTTAACAGTGGTATGATGTTACAAATAAGCACCTAAGGATGTTGATGTGATATGCAAAGCATCTGACCAAAGAGGTAGTTGAATATGTGTTTCACCCATACCTGGGACGAGTGTTATCACTAAACCACCGAGGTCACCCCTTTGCTACCAGTGTTTCTTCTATATGAACCACTGATGTTCTCAACAACTAATCTTACACGAGTTGGTCGGTTCTTTTCAGTTATAGGGGACAATGAACAACTGATCTCATTCACTGGAGAGGAAGTTTTCGAAGGAGTGTTAGTGACCATTCGAAAGGCGAGACTTCAGGCTATAGCCCACGTCGCCGGTTATCGAAAAAGCCTTCTCTTGACGTCACACAAAGAGATTTCTTGCCTTTACTTCTCGATGGACAGCTCTATCTTTGCATCATGAGTAGTGATTCGATACATAATCGTTTCTTATTCCAACGCTGTGCTTGTATCCTGAAAAGACCGTTTTTCTCCAACGCAGCAGGCAAAATAGGCTGAATTCCTATCTGCGATCAAGGGAGTCTTTGGCCAATTTCGTGCGGTGCGTGAAGTGGCAACGTGAACTGCTGACGCTGGAAGATCGATGGTAATCGTGTTATCGAACGTGGTTGCCTGAGCCAGCAGCACATGAATTGGTAGAAGACCCTCTTGATCGAGATAGGAATTCAGCTTGTTCCACCTGCTGCGTTTCAGAAAAACGGTCTTTTCAGGATATAAGCACATCGTTGGAATCAGGAACAATTACGTTATCGAATTATCCCTAATGGTGCAGAGATAGAGCTTTCTCCGGCAAAAAATATGCGGGTTTGAGAGATGGTTTTGTGTGGATTTCATACCGTTATAAAAGGGATCTTATAAGAAAAGAGCGCATGTGGCGCAGTGGTCAGAGGTGCTCTGCGTCGCACACGAGGTCAATAGTTCGATCTCACGCACATGGCTCACCAAGCCATCCATCCCTCCGGGGTCGGTGAACTGGTACCAGACTGGTCTCAGACTTATCAAGGAGGATAAGCAGCACTGACTCGGTTCAGCGGGAGGCCACCGCGCGTCATTGTAAAGGCCAGATATGAATTCTATCACCTAAAACGAAGTTAAGAATGAA
>JAHQIW010003887.1:0-41538 GCA_019055375.1 Parelaphostrongylus tenuis
ATGCGGGAATAAAGATTGGGCTATGCATGAGCAGGACGAATAGTTTATGTAAAATCAAAGGTGCAGTGATATACACATTAAACTGCATGGTTCTTCGATTCCTGAGACCTTCTCGTACGTATACCCTGATCGTTCACTTATTGTGGAGAACAGCATGAAGGAGGAACTCGACAGACGAAGAGATTAAAGTGGTCTTAAAAAAGCTACCAAGCATATATCGAACACTACTGCAAACGACTCACACAGCGCTTGAACAATTTCTTTTAAAAATTATTGAGCACTCATGACATCTAACCGGCCTGCACAGCTTAAATTTTTGTAACCTATAACATCTTCGCAACCCAAGAAAACATGCATCCATAGCGATGCACAGGTGAGCTGATCACATAGTAGGAAGATGCGACTTTATATAGTCAAAACGAATTGTGGAGTGGACTCCATAAGAATACACCCATACCGAAGGACGACTATTTACGCGTTAGGTGGACGTGTCTGTAAGAAGAATTAGTCAGCTTTGATTGCAGTTGCACATATTTTACAGCGCTAGCTGTCATACTCAAATTAGGCGATCATGAACGACAATCTCGAGAAGAAGAGAGGAATGAAAATTTTACTGGGGTCCGCACAATTTGTGAAGGCGCACCGTTCAAGTATCCAAGTAAGTAGGTAAGTCTGAATGAAACTCTTCACTTATCGCCCTTACTGGTTTTTGACGCATCGGACTTTAGTCTTGGTCCGTTCGCGTTGACGAAACCCTTTATGTTATCTTTTAAGCTTAAGACCTTTTCCAATTTTTTCTCATACTTTCAGTAATCACTCGATGGCACAAATCGCACAAATTTGGACACTGCGTTTTAGTTTCCGAAAAATCCTTCTCACTGTATCGTGGCAGCGGAAATAATATCAATGTCATAATAATTGTTTCAAGTTTGGCACGTTTCGATACATTTTTCATTAGAGAGACCTTTATCTTTAGATTTCTACTGATCACTCGATAGCGCAAATTTGGTCGTGTCAGTGTTATAGCAGGTTTTCAAAAACGACCTTTTAGTGCGCTGTGGTAACTAACAAAGCTCCCATTTCCACTCCAGGTGTGTCTCTTGCTGGCATGAGTGTGCGAGTGCCTGTGTGTCGATCGCTTGTTTACGTGGTTGAGCAGAGCGATTCAGATGTGGTGCGCGGCCTTTGTGAGATTCCTCTTTTCATTGGAAAATAGCTTTAAATCAAACATGTCACTCCAATGCTCCAAGATTTCCTCTGCACGTCCATCTACTCTTGGTGCAGAGGTTTCGGTTGCTTAGCCTTAAAGTTAACGGGTTTCTTTAAAAACAAAAAGAAAATTCAACACCCAAGCCCACAAAACGTCAAACATGGTGTCTTCCAAATTTACAGCACAAATAGCCTAAGATTTACTATGAAACACAAAATTCTCAAACAGATTCCAGAAAGACGCACGATCGCGCCCGCCGCTTGTGAGACGCAAATTCATTTTCGCTGCTGCTCCGCAGTAAAAAGGTCCTCATGGAACCAAGTAAAGTATCAAAATCATCAAAATTTAAGCTTTGAAGCGCGCTACTGAAAACTTCCGGGAAATCTTTATGTGGGGAATAGAGCTCCACAAACAAATTTCTCAATAAGGAAACTAGACTGTTTTTTCAATGTGAATTATGTAAGCGAGTGATGATTTGTATGAGCAACAAATCCTCTTTCATCTACCTTACTGTCAGAGAAAAGACAAATGATACTTCAAACTTCGTTTAATGTGGTTTAGAAATCGTGACTTTTCCTATGTGAAGTTTTCGCAGAATAGCCATTTTTCATGGATACGCAGACGTGTATGGTGAACGTGCGGAGGGTCCAGAGCAAGGGTAGCCAGAAATAAAGTAGGACAGCTGAAGATAACCTTCAATTTATCACTTTCACGATAATACATTATTTGCAGTTCCACTATAAACGAGTCGCGTTATTGACGGGAAGACAAAATTATATCGACATTGCATTGGTTGTTTCAAGAAATTAACAAATACTCACAACGTAAATGCGCTTGTAGATTAATTTTGGTCTACCAGCCGAAATCCATCGACTGAACAGTGGTAATGGACCAGTGTCATTGTACACTATGCCATCACCCCACACGCCTCCCTCCTTGCTACAATTTAGGGCTTAATGTGGGGCGGGGGTCACTGACGAGGAGGCCGAAACCTCCGAAACACCGGTGCATGGCCCTGGCGTACCAAACTCGTTTAGGCTTAAAACATTCTTTTTTTTTTGAAAATATTTTGAATGTTTATTACGCGGTTTTGAAAATAGTCGTTCTCATGGATTAATTTCAATCACCAATCAGTTTTGACGCAACCATCCGGTTTTCTGAGATCACCGTTTTATTCGCCTCGAATCACAAAATGAGAAAAGAACTTTGAAAGTACTTTGGGGCTTAAAAATGCTCTCAAATGTTCAAATCACGGAAGACACTACGCTAGAGTGTACGTGCGGCACGCTATCGACTATTTATGGTAAAAGTGCTACCTATAGAACAATGTGGTTATAAAAATTCTAGATAGTACGCAACTCTTAATTTGTAACAAAAGCTCAACAGTATAACTTTATACACCATGTGACAAATGTAACGATGAATGTGTAGGAGTGCCACAGTCTTTCTCTAAAGTGATGTCCAGTGTACAGCCACACTTTACAGTTTGCTGATATATATCATTTTCATACGGCGATCAAATCGATAGCATGGGATGAACCGAGTAGGACATAGTAAGTTCATTTGCATAGCTTCTGTCACAACTGCAGATAAGTTTTCGTTTGCTATATGCTTGACGAGATGAGTAATTGCTAAACACAAAGAAATAGGTTTTTTTCAAAGAATGCGTTCCCGTTCTAAGAAACCACACTTTATTTGAGAGTCAATTCCGATTTTCATTCTGCGACACCTCGCCATGGAATTCAAACTTTTGGTTTTTTGCTAAATTTTTTAAACGGTTGCTGCAAAGCTCTAAATGATTCGGCATTCGGAGAACCGCTATGACAAAGTCACGATAGCTCAATTCAGTGTCCACGACAATTCTTTGATGGGTTTGTGTATTCTCCCTATCTAGTCGGGTTGTTTCCTATTGACTCAGTGAATTCATGTCTCTTTGAGATTATTCATGTCAAAACTAGCGATCACATGGATCCGCTCAACTCATGCACTTCTCTAAGATTTCAGATGCAACACCAACATTACGAACACTTTATTTATGAAGTGTTCAAAAAAACAGCAACAAAACTGTAGTAGCGAGGACTACTACGGCAGCTGATCCAGACTGTTTGACGAAATTGCATCTACGCCCTAAAAGCACCAGAGTTTGTGTAATAACGGCATTTGGATAACACAATGTTGAATAAAGGCACATTATCGGAATATCTCTAAAAAAACAATGAAAACACAATTCATTAAACAACACACTTCACCAATCCCGTATCTGAGATCTCCTTCTCCACTTCCTCATTGATGCCCTGAAGACCAATAATTCCCTGAAGAGCGTATGAAGAAACTGCCATCAAAGCCATCATGACATAGACGGAAAGGAGACGTGCGCTGATCATCTGAACATATTCATAAAACTTCTAGGTCGTTGTTTCATATTTCCGCTGTTTCATTGCAACTCAGAAAAATTACTGAAAAAGCTAGTATTAAGTTTTAAATCTAGCAAAAGCAACTCACGTTGAAGTGGAGAAAGCCAGAGGGTATTCCGAATGAGGCGGAACAATGAAGCAAAATCATACCTGGGCCTCCTTTTATACTCACCATTTGATAAGATATCGTTGTTGATATCTTCAATGTTCCTTATCACTTGCTTATCAACATTCGATCATTGCACTGGCTGACGAGTTAACCAGTGGAGCGGACAAGAAAATTTTGATTCGACAGGATTCAAGGTAAATGAAACGCTGTTTTTCATTGATAAGCAAGTGATAAGGAACGTGCAAGATATCAACAACGATATCTTATCAAATGGTGAGTATAAAAGGAGGCGCAAGTATGATTTTACTTCATTGTTCCGCCTCATTCGGAATACCCTGTGGCTTTCTCCACTTTAAAGTGAGTTGCTTTTTGCTAGAAATAAGACTTAATACTAGATTTTCAGTAATTTTTCTGAATCACAGTGAAATGACGGAACTATGAAAGAATAATCTAGAAGTATCATGAAATTGTTTAGATGATCAGCGCACGTCTCCTTTCCGTCTATGTCATGATGGCTTTGATGGCTGTTACTGCATAAGCTTTGCGGGCAATTGATGCTCTTCAGGACATTAATGACGAAGTGGAGAAAGAGATCTCAGATATGGGACTGGTGAAGTGTGTTGTTTAATGAATTATGTTTTTGTTTTTTTAAGAGATATTCCGATAATGTACCTTTATTCAATATTGTTTTATCCAAATGCTGTTATTACACAAACTCTGGTGCTTTTAGGGCGTAGATGGCAGTTTAGGGCAGTCGTCTGACATCCGGATCACCTGTCGTAGTAGTCATTGCTACTACAGTTTTTTTTGTTTTTATAACACTTTTTCAATAAAGTGTTCGTAATGCTGGTGTTGCATTAGCAATTTGAAAGAAGTATGCGAGTTGAGCGGATTAATATTATCGCTAATTCTAACATGAGTACTCTTGAATAGACACGTAATCATTGCATTACTAAGAAATCCGACACGATAGGGCGACTACGCACACCCAACAAGCAGTTGTCGTAGACATTGAATCGAATTATCGTGGCTTTGTCAAAGTGGTTTTCCAAATGCTAAATCATACTCAAGATTTGTAACAACCATGTGTAATCTTAGCAGAAAACCAAAAGATTGATTATAAATGTGAGGTGTCTGAGAACGGAATTCTCAATTGAACTCGAAAAACAAAACATTTAAAACTTATACATAATTGCCACAAAAGCTGTTCACTTGAGCCTACTATCTACTTTTTGGATCATTCAATGCTGTCGATCTGACTGCACTATGAAAAAGATTAATGTCAGTAAATTGTAAAGTGAGGCTGTGCACTGGACATCACCAGAATGATTCATTATGTACATTCCTCCACATTCATCAATACATTTCCCACATGGTTCACAAGGTTATCCTGTGCAACTTCTGCTATAAACCAAGAACTTAGAACTACCTAGAATTTTTATAACTTCGTTCTCCTATAGGTTGCACTCTTTACGAGTAACAGCCGACAGCGTGCCGCCAAGAACACTATAGCGTGCATGCTTGCGTGGTTTGAACCTATATAGTCATTTTTGTACCCTCTAGTCCTTTCGAAGTGATTTTCTCATTTTGTGAGGCGAGCAACAAAAAAATGATCTCAGGTCAGAATTCCGCCAACTACCAATAGCTGATTGGGCTGTTTTCCTCTGCCGTTGATAGTGGGATGGAGATTCTGCTCGACAGCGGAAGAGCAACGTAAACTCTGACCATTGATGGCGCTCACTCACCTTTGGCAGTTCAGTACTGACATTCACAAAAATCAAGATATTGACATAAGACAGGAGTTAACGAGTTGCATGGAAAAATGCGATAAAGAAGATTTTATATGAAAGCGATTTAGCGATAGAAATAAATCAAAATCATTGCAATTAATGCATGCCCTCCTTTTACGCGTCGAAGAGAATTAAGTGGTGAGCAAAAATAGGAGCTCAGACGAGAGTACATTTGAGCACAGACCGAAGCACATTCGCGCCATCACTCATTCCTCTACAGTAGTGGTGTAGTGGTAATGCGCGTCACCCGGCATGGATAAAACGCGAGCTCGATTCCGGCCTGAAGTCGTATTTTTACTCACTACTCAGCTCCCTTAGATGTGTATATGACATATCCATCACCTGTATCACCTGTCGTCCCGTTGATCGTCGAGTGACTCGAGCGGGTACCAGTAACTCTTCCATTTTTCCTTATCGCGTGCAAGAGTAGCCCAGTGGGTCATCTTCGCTCTAAGGATTCGCTGAGCATCATAAATTTCTTCTATACCATTCGTGAAGAAATCAAACCAACGGGTCAGTGGTCTTCCTATAGAGCGCTTGACGTCCCGAGGAATCCAGTCGGTAACGGCTCTCGTCTATCGGTTGTCGCTGAAGCGCATCACGTGTCCGGCCCACCTTATTTTCGATATCCTGGCGTGTAAAACGGCGGCTCTGATTCTCGATCGTTGACGTAGGTCGGAACTTCAGATCCTTTCTCTCATTTGCGAGATACGGGATACTCCTAGCATCGACCTTTCGACTGCGCGTTCGATAACTCCAAGTGATCTTTCATCCTGCTTACGTAACGACCAAGTTTCTGCTGCATACGTCAGGGCAGGGATAATTGTGGAGTCGAAAAGGTGGGCACGGAGTCGGACGTTCTTTGTCCTCTTCACTACATCTTCGATGCTCTTAAACGTTCCCCAAGCCGCTTGTTTCCTCCTGCTCAACTCTGGAACTAGGTCGTTCATCATGTTGATTTCACGACCTAGATATACGTAACTCGAGCATTCGGAGATTGTCGTTCCGCTGAGCGTGAATGGGGCATTAGAAACCCATCCGTTCCTCATGAACATTGTTTTCGTTAGATTCAGTTGAAGACCAATCTTTCCACAGGCGTTATCGAAATCGGTCAACATTCGTTCCGCTTGGCTGATGTTTGGTGTTATGAGAACGATACCGTCAGCAAAGTGAAGATGGTTTAATTGTCGACCGTCAATTTTCACTCCCATTTCGTCCCATTCTAATGTTCGCATGACGTTTTGTAGGGTGGCAGTGATTAGTTTTGGCGAAATTGTATCGTCTTGTCGAACCCCTGTTCTTACGTCAATGGTGATGTTGTTGTAGAATGAGATATTTTGGTCGTGAAACTTTTGTATAGCTCATGAAGGATTATCGGTACCGAGTAGGGACGCCTCATTATCCAGAGCCTCTACAACCACTTCTGTTTCCACTGAATCAAAGGCTTTCCTCAGATCGATGAAGTGAAAGTGATCAATTGCAAAACACGTTTCAATTCCCGTTGAATCCTGTCAAATCAAAATTTTCTTGTCCGCTCCACTTGTTAACTCGTCAACCAGTACGAAGAGCGAATGTTAGGTGTTGATAAGCAAGTGATAAGGAACGTGGTCAGGAACAACAACGAGATATCTTATCAAATGATGAGTATAAAAGGAGGCGCAAGTATGATTTTACTTCATTGTTCCGCCTCATTCGGAATACCCTGTGGCTTTCTCCAATTCAAAGTGAGTTGCTTTTTGCTAGAAGTAAGACTTAATACTATCTTTCCCAGCAGTTTTTCTGAATCGCAATAAAACAACGGAAACATGAAGCAACGATCTAGAAGCTTTGTGAAAATGTTCAGATGATCACCGCACGTCTCCTTTCCGTCTATTTCATGATGGCTTTGATGGCAGTTTGTTCATACGCTCTTCAGGGAATTATTGCTCTTCAGGGCATCAATGAGGAAGTGGAGAAGAGATCTCAGATATGGGATTGAGGAAGTGTGTTTTTCAAGGAATTATATTTTTGTAATTTTTTCCTTATAGGATATATTCCGACAATGTGCCTTTATTGAATAGTGTGCTATCTAAATGCCGTGATTACACAAATTATGGTGCTTTTAGGGCGTAGATGGCAATTTCGTTCGACAGTCCTGGATCTACCGCTGTAGTAGTCTTTGCTACTACGAGTTTTTTTTTGTTTTGTGAACACTTTTAAATAAGTGTTCGTTATGTTGGTGTTACACCTGAAATTTGAAAGAAGTACGTGAGTTGAGCGGATCCATGAAAACATTTGGCGTGGACATTGAAGTGGTTCTCCAAAGACAAAATATATTAGAACTTTTCAAAAATCATGTGTAATCTTAGCAATAAACCAAAACATTAATGAAAGTCGGAATTGAAACTCTGAAATAAAGTTTAGTTTCTTAAATGAAGAACCTATCCCACGGAAGAAAACTATCTTCGTGTTTGCCAGAGATTCATCTCGTCAAGCACATAGCGAACGAAAACATCATAGTTCTGACAGAGCTGTTTAGTTGAGCCTAATATCTCCTACTCGATTCATCCCATGCTGTTGATCTGACCGCAGTATGAAAAAGATTAATGACAGCAAGCTGTAAAGTGTGGCTGTGCACTGGATATCACCAGAATGAATTATTATGTACATTTCTCCACATTCATCAATACATTTACCGCATTGTTCATGAGGTTATCCTTTGAAACTTTTGCTATAAACCAAGAACTGAGAAGTACCTAAATTTTTATAACCTCATTCATCTATATTTTGAGCTCTTGACGATTAACAGCGCACAGCGTGCCGCCATGAAAACTATAGCGTGCTTGCTTGCCGTGGTTTGAACCTTTATAATCATTCTTGAACCCTCAAGCCCTTTCGAAGTAATTTTCTCATTTTGTGAGGCGAGCAATAAAACGATGATTTCCGGTCGGAATTCCCCAAACTACCGATAGCTGATTGAGCTGTTTTCCTCTGCCGCTGATAGTGGGATGGAGATTCTGCTCAACAGCGGAAGAGCAACGTAAACTCTGGCCATGTGATGGCGTTCACTCACCTTTGGTAGTTCAGTACTGACATTCACAAAAATTTGAGATATCGACATAAGACAGGAGTTAGAGAGTTGCATGGAAAAAATGCGATAAAGTAGATGTTATATGAAAACGAATTATCGATAGCAATAAATCAAAATCATTGAAATTAATGCATGCCCTCGTCTTACGTGTCGAAGAGAACTAAGTGGTGAGCAAAAATAGGAGCTCAGACGAGAGTACATTCGAGTACAGACGGAGGCACATTCGCGCCGTCACTCATTCTACTACAGTAGTGGTGTAGTGGTAGTGCGCGTCACCGGTATGGATAAAACGCGAATTCGACTCCCGCCTGAGGTCGTATTTTTGCTCGCCACTCAATTTTCTTAGATGTATATATGAAATTCACAGATGCGAAAATTGCAGTAAAAACACTAAAAATTTCGAGACATGCCCTTGTTATTGTGCCTCTCATATAAGCGTTAAATCTATGTGCATTATGAGTGTGTTGAGTAAAGAGTAGCTACTATAAACATGGAAAAAGAGAGAAAAGTAAGAAATTAGCTTTCATTGTCCAAGGAGCACAAACACTGTTATTGTTTTTTTTGAATAACTTATAGACACAAAATTCATAGATTACTTTATTCCACTGACTTTTATCCAATATTTGACTATTCTTTTCAAAATTTGGTGAAAATCGCTCATTGGAATATCACTGTTTCGCTATTTGCCATCTAATGCCGACTGACTCAGAATGACTTGTCAATATGAAAGGAAAATACTATCAGCCGTATCATGATCAAACAACAGTCGTTCCGTGTAATGTGAGGAAAACTGGTACACACAATTCACATCAGTATTAGAAGCTTCCACAGCGCATGTGGGGTAGTGGTTAGAGGTGCTCTGCGTCGCACACAAGGTCAATGGTTCGATCTCGCGCTCATAGTTTACCAAGCCATCCATCCTTTCGTGGTCGGTAGATTGGTCTCTGACTTGTCTGGGAGGATAAGCAGCACTGATTCAGTTTAGCGGGATTCTACCGCGAGTCATTGTAAAAGCTAAATATGCATTCGATCACCTCAGGCGAAGTTAAAAATTGAAGACAATTGCATGGCGTGTTCCTCAGAGATTGTTCAACGCCGAGAGCTTCATCCTTTTATCCTTTTATTTGAAGCTTCACAGCTGTCATTGGATTCAATGTAATTTTTTAGAATGTTCAAAGCCTTACCCGAGGTCGGTATGCCAGAGCCATACACGCGTGTTTCGGAGGTCTCGCCCTCCTCGTCAGTGGCCCACACCCCTCATTAAGCCGTGCACTGCACTAAGGGGAGGCTAATGTGGTGACGGCACAATGTACAATGACATTACGCCATCACCACTTTTCAGCCGAGAAATCGTGGCTGGTATCATTGGGTCCTTTTTGTATACTACTGGGAAGAACGTTTGACGGCTTTTAATGCCCAGTAGACTTCTATGAAGCATACGTTCACCCTAAATACCAAAATTTTAATGATGATTGAGGCAGTATATCGTCCGAGGTTTTCACGCCTTCCACTCTACCTGTGAAATATTTCTGCTAACGTGACCCTTCAATTGTGATGCTTTCAATATGTTTTTAAATCTACTTCTCTTTGAGTCTTCCTCCCATTGCATGCACCAAAATATACAACGGCAGTCCTAATAATTAGTTCATTGTGTCTTTATTGTATGATCCTAACTGAAAGGTTCTTCTTCTCATGCATGTTTCGATTTCGCGGCAACGATGCCATGTGAATTCTGTGGCCAGTTGAGCGACTTTGGCTGCGATTGTGAATGTATCAAACTCTTTTTCACTGCGAGCGACATTGTTGAATTTTGAACTCTACTGAACACCGTTATTCATTTCGATGAATAGCAATCGTAGTGTATCGAAATGAATAAGATGTAATATGTGCGAAAAGAGTCAACAACAACGTTCTATGGAACGCCTCAGCAAGGCTATCCTCGAGTTTGCAAGGAGACTGGCTCAACCAGTATTCTATGCCGTTCAAAAAGATGATGAAAAGCGAATTGAATGCTAGAAGTACGGAGATCCGGCAGTGAAAGAAAAGGGCACTGTGTTGACGGATCGAATAAATTAATATAAAATGTGCGAAACTAAAAGCCGGTGAATAAGTTGATTTCTTTTTTCAAAAATTCAAACAATTTGCTTTCAATTGTGGATATCAAAACTGGAATAGAAGTAATGGTAGAAGACATTCTTCCAATTGATCTCCAGCAAAAACAGTTTTTTTTTATGTTTTAGCCAGCACCAGGTTCATAAAATATTGGGTCCCTCCATAAGTTTTGGCACTAGAGTATTAAGCACTAATTCAGTAACCAGAAGTGCTTAAAATTGCATGCTTTTGAACTTATTTGATTGTGCATTTTCTTTTGAACATTTCAATATATAAGTTTTCTACACTTGTTTTGAGATGAAGCTGTCGAGGGAGCGAATTCTCCTACTACTCATGCACTAATGCCGCGTAGTGAAAATGCTAATGAAGCGGCGCGCAAGGTTAATGGAGATTCCTGTAGACGTTCCGAACGCGGCTCATCCTGTAGACTATTCTCTCCAGCTTTGCACTTCGCAAACCGCTTCCTGGTCTACCTTTTCGCAACCGCATCTACGCCTCAAGCTCCATTAATTTTACGTTGCGTCACTAGCGTTTTCCTCTAGCGCCATTCGTGTATGGATAGCAAGTATATTCGTTTCCACTAGAACTCCATCTCAAAGCGATATAGCATGTTTACACTGAATGTTCGCAGGAAATTGTTCACTTTAACAATGCCAAAATCGCGCAACTATGGTTACCTCTAGTCAATATTTAGGTCATATAAGTAACATGTCTCATAAGTCTCATAAGTATTATGGTGTCTTTCGGTTCAATCATTTCTTTGTAAGGGAATAGCCTCGTACATATGAAGAAATCGACGGCGAATTTTTTACAGTCTAAGTCCGGTGGCAGTGTTACCGTGGCGTCCTTCACTTCAATAAACCAACTATACCACCAAATTCTTAAAATTTGAGCTATCTTATGACTAATAAACTTTACTGAGGAGCCATATCGAAGCCCCAGCTGAGCAAATGAAGAAAATTGAGTGTGAAGTGTAATTTTCTTTCTGCTGCTTGAACGCAATAAGAAGCCTTTTATAAAACTTAAGATATCTTTGATATTGCAGAAATTTTCAGCCTTCGAATAATTATTAAATGTCTCGAGAAACAACTTTTATGCAGAAAAAAGGCCTTCAAGTAATCGTGTACCTCAGCTGGTACACGTCCGTCCTTAGGGGCTGAACGATCACGCTATCGAATACCCATCGTGTCGGTTCTCACCTATTCCTGTCGAAATCTCGCTTTTCGACCAATCAAAGTCGAGTTAAGTGATTTAACACGAATAAGTATGCCTATGCGGTAGCAACAGCTATTCTACGTAAACTCGCCAAGAGCGCATGTGGCGCAGTGGTTGGAGGTGCTTAGCATCGCTCACCGGCTCGATCTCGTGCTTATAGCTCACCAATACCTCTATCCCTTCAGGCTCGATAAATGGAACCAACTTGTCTGGAAAGATAAGCAGCACTGACTCGATGCAGCGGGAAGCCACCGCGAGTCGTTGTAAAGTCCAGGACTTGCATTCAAATCAACCTCAAATAGAGTTCAAATTGAAGATGAGTGCATGATGCATCCACCAGGGATTGAACGCACGCTCGAGATACTTTGGTACGAATTGACAAGGTGTATAGGAATAAATATTTGAGGACAAATCGCTGTCAGTGGGTCCCGAGGCGATTATCCACGCACGATGATAGGCGCGATACAGTATCGGATCGCTTCAATCGATTCAGCTCCGCTTGAGGTGAGCTGGCGAAGACGCCACCTGGCGTCGACTGAGATTCATCAGACCTAACACCCTCCACTCAATCGAAGACGTCATCAGGTATGATCTGCTCATGATCCTTCTTTTTTTTCTTTTAAGCACTCTTACACCAAGATTCTGAAGTTTTGGTGTCTCAGAATTTCTGAATGAGCTTAAGTTCGCTATTTCTGTAAACGCTTTATAGGACAATCACGGTATTACGGCATCTAAAAAAGCGTTTCATTTTAGTTTTTCTTGGTCAGTGGAAGGACCTTTCTAGAGAAATGATCGATTTTTTAATTTAGTGACAGTCTTTTCCCAGCCTCGATTGGAAACTCGCGCCTGTGTCTCCCAAGTCTTTCCTCCCAATCCCCATCATATCTGGCTGGAATCTGTCACAGGAGAAGAAGAAATTGCAACCGTTTTGCTAGGCAATTTTCTATTGATAATAAGCGTATATGACTAGTGGCATCTTGGTTCACTAGCTTTCGACTGAGATACGGATTAGTGTCCCAATATGTTACTGAAAAAGTGGTGATGCAGTCTTCAATCGATCCATCACACTACAACTCACTTGACTGACCACTTTTGTTTTGGCCCATATTCCCTGCAAAAGATGAAATGAAAGGCGGGAAACATGCTCATCAAATAGTGAAGGACAAAGGCTGTCGATTGATCCTCCTCGTATTCTCATGTTGATTACCTCACGTATTCATATATTACATTGCTCAATGAGGAAATCCTCAGAGGAGACATCATGCGAAAGCTGCCGCCGTGTGAAAATCCTGCAAGAACGTCTGAAAGCCGAATGGAACGGAAATCATTCTAGCAGTATAGAAGCGAAAAAGTATGAGTATAGCATGCTACTACTGACATGCCCAGCAAAAGAAGCTCGAGCAAATAGGAACGTCTTCGACGCCGGTGGCTTAGCCGTCGGGCAAGAAGTCGGAGCAGGAGAGTCCAAGAAGCCGAAGAGACGCATTTAGTTCCAGTTATTGAGGCCACATTCACGCCGATCACGCAGAGGAGTTAACGCCGATCGCACACCCGCCGTCCACAATTGGTGAGTTCCGCTATACATGGAGCATACTCCATGATTCATGAAAATGTGTACGGTGTAGATTGAAACAGTTCATTCTCTGTGATCAATTTCGTGTAGTCAGAAAAAACGGATTTGTACTGTTTTGGTAGCTTCTATCCAGTAGTAGTACAGCACGCCAAGTGTAACTGCAGCGCTCCAGAACGCGGATTCGTTGTTTTAATTCGTTTTCTGAGCTAGGCAAAATTTTGATTTCACCGCAGATTAATATCAATTTTAAGTTTCATTTCATTAATAGCAATACGCTGTCCGTTTTTCAATGTCCAGTGATGGATCACTTCCTGCTATGATCACTCATAGTTCGCAAGTTTTATGTTCTTGTCTTCATCTGCAAGTCATATATCAAATAATATCGAACGTTGTTATCTTTTTAAATTCTTCGAGGCACTATTTTAGCCAATGGAAGTGATCAAAACACCTTTCTGCTCCTGCAGTCGTAACGTCTCTGCAGTTTCTAGCTGACTCAAACCAAAAAATTTAGGCTATGACAGGTTGTTGATGATTTTACATTGTATAATTCCTCTTACTGCCTGCAGATTTAACCGTTTATGTCTCTCATGGGAGCTTATGAATTTGTTCCTTGTAGGAATGGACTAAACGCAGAAATATCGCAGTATCAATGTTTACCTTCAAAATTATTTGAAGATCCAAGTGATTCTGAGAAGTAATTCAATGAATATTTGCGCTGACAGCGCTGGCCTAATTGGTTGTTGGAGTGGCATTCGTGTAAACGAAACGCGAATATTATTGGCCCTGAACAATGCCAATAGATGTTAAATTGCGTATGCCTAAAAGTCCGATCTGCAATATAAGAGGTGTCTGTTTAATTTAGATTTATACAATTTAGAGCGTGGTGAAGTAGCTATTTGGAATCACGACTCATGGATCTCGACATGTGTTTCGGGCTATCGCAAATGAACGTGGAACGATAAATCGCTTGAGGGCCGATGGTGATAAGGTGGCATGCGGGTAAGTTTGATGTTTTTGTTAGTAGACTTTGCTTTTGTTCGATGTAACAGAAATTCTTGGAGTAATTCCTGCAACGACTGAAAATTTCCCTGTCAGGCTCTGGCATAGTAAAACTGTACGTGACTTTCGTGTTTTTTCTCTATAAAATTCCTTTCCTTTTCATCTTCAAATAGTGTAAGCTTAGCTACCCTACTATGTGTTTTCTGGTCCATCGACAATATGTAAATTTTTATTTCTCTGGGCTTTCTTCACCTTTTTGCTTGTCATCTCTTTTTTGGAACTGTGAAATACTTAATACAGAAATGATTCTGTATAGTATATTCTCTGAAGAGCACATGTGGCGCAGTAGTTAGAGGTGCTGTGAAACACGTACAAGGTCGATGGTTCGATGCCCCGCTCATTCCGCTCTAAGCCAGCCATGCCTACGGTGCCTACGGGTTTGGTAAAGTGGTTTCAGACCAGGACTAGCTTGGAAGGATAAACAGCGCTGACTTGATTTTCACCGCAAACTGTCCTGTTTTTCCAAAATTGTGTTTCGAAAATCTTACGTATAGCTGGAAAAAATGCAGTCTCTTCCTCTTCAAAGCCAGGTCAACAAAAGCTTGTCTTTTTAGCTCGACGGGATCAAGAACACTCAGCCAGGCAGCAACAAGATCGATCGGATTGCCTTCAGACACGTCGAGGATGTTCGCGGAGCATGTAGATGAGAAAACTTCGCTCACGGCGTCGATCGCAAAGTAGATCCCGGCGCAGTCGTAGAGCCCCCCGCAGGTACGTGTTCAAATCTTTGACTCTTCTCACATAATACTTTTTATTATCATAGAGCACACTCCAATCATGACCGTTGGGCCAAGGTTCGCGCCGACTGCGCAGACAGATGTCCTGCCAATTCACACAGCGGGCGTTGGACATCTTGTGAGTACTATTATACACTGAGCAAACTCCACGGTTCATGAAGATGGTGTGCCATGTAGACTGAGAGCCTTAGAATCCTAGATGCGATGCCTCTTACTGAATAGCCTCTTTGGATGCCATTTTTTCCCAAGAAACCACACCGCGCTTATGCTTTCTTGCCGTTGTTTGTTGATCAAATAGTACCAATTCAATTCCAGACTCGGCGAGAAAGCCGTTCACTTCAACTTCACAATGTAGCTCCTAGTGCTCGCTAACCAGTAGTAGATTCACCAGATGAATGCGTGGTCTCTAATCTTGATCCGGTATCTCCATCCTTAGCTTTGCCTTTGTTTCACTCAAACCATGAAGCCCATCCTTTGTTGAAATAAATATAAGCTTCCGGAAGTTGAATCTAGGCTCTCTTCCGCTTGTTTATTCACTCTACTGTTACTTCATTGTCTACGCTATGTGTAATCGTATATGTCCTATTGCTAGTGCTGTACTGTTGCTGTAGAGATAAACGATAATCCATTACGGAGAGTCTATACAGAAGCAACTAACAAAGGTACCGTGTGGCCAGACCAAGTTAAAGAAAGCAAAATCCCCACTAAACTTGCTCTGCTACAAGACCTATGCTCACGAAGCAATAGTAGATTCACCACTGTACAACCAAGGAGAACAGTATAGAAAGCGTGTAATTGAATGAGTAGGGATGATTAACGTCCTGCATCAAAAGGTCTGAAGTCATCGGATAAATTGCTTTTGGTCATTAGATGTGATCGGTGGTATCTATGAAAAATATAGAAAATGATTCAATAAGTATCAGTCGCAAACTAATGCCAAGACTTATGAGAAGACTATATTTCCCAGAGACGAAATTTGAACCGATAGATTTCCTCTAACCCGATTTCGTATCATATCAATTTGCTTGAGTCAAGATTTGAGTAGTGCGAAATGTTCTTTGATGAATATGAAAGCTGAAATGTTATCAATCACAATGCTGATTAGCCTTAAAAATCAGAAATTTTGAAAGCTGGAATCAGTAGATCAAGTTGAATCATGCAGAATATATTTATGATATATTGCTGAGCAACGAATGAACAATTATTTGATTCCTAACCGAACTGCTGATTTTTCGAAGTGTTCCCAATAAGAGCTCCAGATTCAACCAGTATATATAGGACGATAATGGGTGCCTGCCCATTGCCTATTGTTAATTTTTGATAATGCCTATTGTTAATTTTTGGCCATTAGAGGTTACTGACAGAGTGAACTGCCTGACATTCAACATCAACCTACTTGGCTACACCTACGTTGTTGTATATGATTGAAGGTTTCTGTACGGTGTCATCCAAAGGCACAACCGCTCTTTGCGGTCTCCTGTTGCATATGGGAATTTATAAAGTAGAAGTCTACTGTCGAAAATCTCATCATCGCCCCTAAAAATACATAGTGTTTTGAATCTCACTCAAATTCGCGCCAACAAGTTTCACTAGGCATAAAATACTTTATTTCAGAAACAAAATAGTATCAAAATGCATGTTAAAGTGAGAATGATTGAGCAAGACCAATGATCAATATCTATTTAAGAAGTTCCATCCAATAGTCTTCTGTTGCAAGAGTATTACTTTCCTGGTCTGTGTTTTGTTCCATTGCTGCGCATACTTGTCTATACAGCTTCATTCTTCCGCACCTTCGTTTGCTACCATAGGACTCCTCAGAATAAGTAACAGAACAACCCAAAGAATCTGACTCTTCTTTGAGATTCGAAAATAACTCCTCTGTCACTACATGGGATGCACAACTATCTTGTCGTACGAGTGATTCATGACCACCAACTTGACCCTTAAAAACAAGACATTATCTGAATACGAAAGCTAAATTGGCAATAATGTTTACCGTTTGAACGGATTCCACCTCAGATCCAATTGAAATACAATCCTGTTCACATCCGCGTTTGCGCATCTTGCATCTCAACGGCTCAGCACCGTAGATCGACCGGAAAATTATTCAGCAAACGTTTGGTGGCATTGCTAATTTGGTAAGCCAAAGTATCAAGATTTTTACAGATGATGAATATTTCAATGATTGTAGTCTTAGGAGAAACCAGTTCAATTTGCAACATTCGACCAATTCAAACTGACTGTCTCGTTTTGAAAGCGTATCAAAAAAAAAATTACCGGATATCCTCCTTATTACAATCAATGATGATGACTAACATTAAAACTTTTTCAGCACTTTATTCGATCCGTTAGCACACTAACACTATCACAGTGTTTTTTTTTTTCACTGTGCGGATCCCAGTACTTCTTGCATTCAATTCCTTTTTCTTCTTCTTGAACGGCGTAGAATACTGATTGATCACCTAGCAAATTCGAGGATAGCCTGGTTGTGGTCTTCCATAGGCCTTTGTTGTTAACTGCCTGAGAGGGTTGGGGGGAAGTGAAACCTGACTATTGCACCCGCGCCGTGACGAGCATCACAACCACTCGCCTGCGGCGTCCCAATAATTAACATTGACGATTAATATTAACTGTATTAATAAAAGTAGTAATAATGAGATTAATAATCATTAGTACCGGATAATGATAATAACTAACGATAATAATTATTGATAATAACCAATAACGACTTGAGAAAGACAATTGGAAATCAATTTATTTGACCGCCTATTGCGGTGTTATAATGTTTCCTATCAACCCAATGATATAGAGTGGTTCGCAAAACACGCCTGCGTCAGCCGGGATTTGAACTTGGAAAGAATAGGTTCGGGATTCAAATCCCGGCTGACGCAAGCGTTCTTGCAAACCATTCTACATCATTGGGTTTATGAAGACAATTTGCTTAAGAATATTACATGTTTTGAGCCGATAGGTCTTAGTGCTATATAGGCGCCTATTTCGTCCTATTGGGACTCATCAGTAGCACTAGACCTATCGGCTCAAAACATGTAATATCCTTATCAGATTAAATCATTTTGAGCGGGTCTATAAAAAAGCAGTCGATAGCAGAGGTACAAATTGCTTAAAAAACAAATATAATACTCGAAATTGATAGTATTTTCAATGCATTTCGCAATGTTATGATGTTTTATATATTTTCTAAGAGAATTGAGTGGTGAGCAAAAACACGACCTCAGGCGGGAATAGAACCCATGTTTCATCCTATCCGAGGACGCGTGCTCTTCCGCCTGAGGTCGTGTTTTTGCTCACCACTCAATTCTCTTGGGAATATACAAAAATAATAATTAACAATAACAGATGACAGATGATGATGACAATAAATCATAATTGATAATAATGATTGACATTCAACCTTAGCGATAATCACTGTTAGTAGTGATCAGTAATGATAATGACGATGATAAATGCAATGGCAATTTTGGTAAAGATGAACAAAAGGTAGTTGCTTTTCCCATTTTTTCGGCAAAATTTAGGTTCGTATTAATTTAGAAGCTCAAATACATGTACTTTGTGTTGTTAATCTTTCAAAATGGATAATGCTAAAGACCCAACGGATTTCTTGCACGCCCTTTGAGCTTAATAAACGACGAGATATAATCTCAATAGCAATCACCTCTACCATACGAGAAATGATGCAGTTCTGCGTCGTATGTGCCTCATAAAGTCCACTCACAGAGTTGCTTCGAGATCAGTCTTAACTTAGCATTCAATGATCAGTAAACATCCCACAAACTGCTTTTTTGATGAACGATAAATTCTTGAGACCACGAATGGTGAAAGAGCTCAAAAAAAGGCAGAAGAGCAATTCAAAAACGGTTCAACCGGCTAGAACTATCGTACCCATGTGCGCTTCAGTGTATGTGCAGAACGTCATGGGTTAAAAATGAAATTTCAAAGAGAAAAAGAGTATTTAAAGCTACTTCTTTGAGGAACTGTGCAGAATTCCGAAGACCCTAACATATTGTAATCCCTAGAAAAATCTACCTCTCCGGTTCATCATAGGGCGAATGTCGCAGTTGAAGCAAATCCACAGCAGGATTTCTTGCTTTTAAACTGCTTGATTGCTTCGAAGACATTGACACGTGGAACCATGGCGTTATCTGAGGACAACATGCACGTAATGCCACATATCGTCACTATAATTCGAAAAATATTCAGTCTCAAACATACCCACTGTTTAAAAACCGCAGGTGGTTGCCAGAGTGAATCGATATCTCGCATTCTGTCGATGACGCACTCAGCAAAAAGACTCATTTTCACTCTTGGAAGGGATGCACTCGTATAATTATCCTCTCGCTGCCAAACAAGACGTCGATAGCATTCCTCCATTATTCGTAGTTTATCTGAGAATTACTAAAACATTCCCACATGTAAAGATTGGGTAATGTAATGATGAAAATTTCTTTACCGCGAGCCCCTATGGAAGGACGCAAGTGGCAAAATACTGAAGAGTCTCGAGCACGAATGAAAGCCTTAATCCTTATAAACCTGGGACATCTACCCAGATTAAATTTCTTCCTATCAACAACTCCATGCTTAGATAACCTGAAAAATTTGGCTGCATGCAACATAAATCTTTCAGTATTTTTCCGCTGGCCGCTCCCTGTTTCGACCTTTTGTAAGAAAAAAACGGGATTTCTGACTAAAATTAGAAGTTCTAAAGGTGACTCGGTAGATTAAATCAAGATAAATGAGAGAATGCTCTATTCCTCTAAAGCCTTTCTAATGCGCTGTAACAGAATAATAAAATTATATTTCCACTGGGCAAGTTTCGCTAGACAAAGCTATTTCCCCTAAACTTCGAAGAGTTATTCGATAGCTTCAACTTCGACGATTTCAGTAGTGTACTTGGTCTTTCGAAAAGACTTTTGAATGCGCTGTAGCAGCCAAACGAAAATTGGGTTTCGCAGTCGACGCACTCTCCTTCCTCCGGTGTTTGGCTCAGATTTCACAGATTTGCCAAAAAGTCATGCTTTTTTCAATGTGACGATTATTTGCAAGACCCGATCTTCTCCCAGTTTGAAATGCATTGAAAGATCTATTTTAAAATACAAGTATGTCGTTGAAGTCGTCGAGATCTGATCTAAGCTATCGAATAATTACTGAAAGTCTAAGGGAGAAGTTTGTCCAGCGGGATATGCTCAAGAGTGGGACGTAATTTTTTCTACTGCTATAGCTCAATGAAGAAACCATTTCAGAAATAAAGTACACCATTGAAATTCTTGAGATACAAGCTATTGAAGGATTACTGAAACTCGAGAATATCAGGAAACACATTTCTCCTAAGAAATCGAAAATAGTGCAGATAACAGAAACGACTTCAAATTTCGAAAGCAGATTTTCTTTTGGTTGCTACAACGCACTGTAAAGTCAAAAACCAGGTTTAGTCATTGAAATCGTCAAAATTTACACAAAAAATCAAGCCACTGAAATCGTCGAAATTTAAACTATCGAATCATCATTAAAGTCTAGGGAAAAGTTCCATCCAGCGAAAAATACTTGAGCGTGAAACAAAATTTTATTTCTACTATGAAGCACAATGAAAAGGATATTTGAAAAAATTCGCCGCGAAAATTTTCGTGATTGTAGCCACCGAATCTACTAAAACCCTAAGCCTAAGCAGAAAATACGCTTTTGCCAAGGAGTTGAAGCAACACTCACTTGTCTACCAGCTTGGCTCTATCGATATGTCGTGGGCGAACCTCAGTAGCACTACAATCGATACATTTTCTCAAAGTCTTCACATAATAGATCCAGTCGTGTATTGAAAAACGTCTACGTGGTATAACCTTAAAGACATTATTACGAAACAGCACATAAAGTATAAACGCAAACAATCACCTCATCCATAGCACGAGTCCATGCTTGATCTTGATCGTATGAAATGATGTGGTCCAGCAGTGAAGCTCTTAGCCGTTTGATAATGGCCCACCTGGAAGCAAAGATGTTTTGGTGGACGGGGTTCGCCGTAACCTTTGCGCTATTCATGTCTATGTGGCAAATTCAAATGAAAAATATGCACGGCACGATGAAATATTTTAGAGGAAAGGAAGCACTGCAACATTTGCAGAAACGAAAACATCGATAAATTGATCACTTTCTCTCAACATTTAGCTACTACAACAGGGTTGATAAATAAACCTCATTCGGCTGACTTTCGACGTTTTCATCTTCTTCAGAGCCAATGATTTGCACTCTTGAGCTTTTCACAATCGTTCATCCTCGTCGTTAACGATGGAGTCGAATTTTCTTCCGGTAAAATACCGCTCGAACAAAGAACCTCATCGGTGATGTTCCCAATATACAGGATTGCCGCAATGCTATCTACCCGATGAAATTGATTTGTTTTTATTGGACAATATATTCAGTAGCAGTTGTATTCTTATTCTGGAATCTACTTTCCTTCAAATGGTATTACAGATTGATAGTAGTTTCTCTTACGAACCTTCTCATGTAAAAGATAACCACTTACTGTAACAGAGTCTGCTAATTTTTATATTAAAAGTATGTGTTAATTGGTGTCCATACCATTCATGTCTAATATCCCTGGCGTGTAAATGACGAAACGAAGGTTCGAGCTCTACCCAATTGAAATTTGAAAGGTGATCCTTTAGTCGCAAAGGTGATGTTAAAAGGTATTCAGCAACTGTTGAATGACACAAGGAAGACTTCGTAACCACAGTTTCTGAATTTCAATACCGTCGTTCAAGGCAATTACTAGAAAGAAAACTGATTAGTAGCAAAAAATGAACCGAATAGGTCGCGATGGCGGTATCTAAGTAGATGATTTCTTTTTTTCTTCTCCTCACGATGACGTACAGCTCCATTTGCATTTGTCGATGTCTCTGGTACGACGGCAACTGCGCATGATTTCACTTCTTCAACCCTTGAAATTCTACAATAGATATCGACTGCTGTAACTGATGAATACGAACCTACTTATTGATGCATGCACCGAAATCTCTACACAATGGACATCCGTGATCGGATGATCGAATATAGAGTGGATTCGGTTCTGAATCTGATAGGCACTTCGGTTGTCTAACTTCTTGCCTGCAATATATACATGTATCCGTACATACGCATAAATCTATATTCCCATGATGTGGTTGGCCTTTAGAAACAACTTTTTAGCGCGCTCTGGCGGACAAAGAATGTTAAGCCTCGTGCAGCGCGACACTGGCACCAAACAACCGCGCTTTGCTGGTAAGCGGATAGGATTTCTCAGCACAGCCACCAAGGCACCGCGCTTTTTTCCGTTGCCCAATTTGCGAAACCGAATCTTTTGATTGTTACAGCGCACGAGAAGTCGTTTTGAAAAAACATATACATCGTTAGCATGATCGAGATTTAGGCTACATCATATCTACCAAAAGTCTAAAGTAAAAGCTTTATTCTACGAAAAATGTTTGAACAAGGAACACAATTTAATTTTTGCTGTTATAACGCAATAACAAAGCTTTTTGAGAGTAAGACATACCATTAACGTTCTTTTAATTTGAGCTACCGAATGTCTACTCAAGCTTTGAAATCGACCAAAAAATACGTTTTTTTTTTCAGGAGGCCGAAGCAGTACGCGGATAACGGAAGTGTCTATATATATATTATATATATATATGCATATGTATATATACATATATATATATATATATATATCCCTGTAAAATACGCTATGCATTCGTCTTCAAATTTTAACTTCGTTGGATGACTGAATGCATATCTGGTCTTTACAATGACTCGCGAAGCACATATCGGCATTGAACACACGCTAACAGATATTAGATATGTGATTGGTTAGCAAGCGCCCCTCAAAAAGGTTAACTACTTATTCGTCTCACCCCTAAGATTCAAAGTTTTGCATGTCACTCGACACTATCGGATGTAGATATATACATAAGCATATATTTACATACATTCATGTACATATATATAAATATATATATATATATATATATGTACGGACATGTGTGCATGAAGCGTAGGTGGATTCACATATATGTAAATACACATATACATATACATATACATATATATATACATATACATATATATACGCATATATATATATATATATATATATAATATATGGCGATTAAGAGAATCGAGGAGGTTTGTATAAAACCATCGACGATGGACCAATGAGCATTTTATGATTAAAATACAATATTCTTTACAGATATTATATGATCTTAATGTCTTCTGATCAGCTATGTTGTGTGAGGTATTGCAGAAAATTAGTATTGTCAGAAAAGAACGTAAGTTCACGTCCCAGGTACGCTCAGCGACCTATTGAGTTGGTGCAAAATTGATGACGGTTCAAGACCGCAAATTGAATGATTATAAGTAGCATTGAACGCATTTTAAGTAACTCGAACACAAACCACTACAACTTTACAATCTTGCCAATGAGAAATAATCTTTCTTATCCCTGTAGCGTAAAAATCAGCGTCTCGGGATTCGAGGAATTCTTTAAAAGCATTTTCTGCATTCTGTAGAATGTGAAAGCGCTTCTCGAGCAAGAAGTTGTCAAGGTGCTTGAAGAAGTGCTAATCGGTGGGTGCGAGTTCCGGTGAATATGAAGGATGAAGTTGAAATTCGTAGCTCGATTCGTTCAGCTTGTGGAGCGTTCGTTGCGCATCGTGTGTCCATTGGCTGTCATTCAGCTGTCATTGCTTTTGCATCGACCTTTTTCTCCCTCCCAATTTCCTTCAAATAATAAACGACCGTAGAATACTCGCCAATGAGCTTCGCTGTAACATTTTGTGTAATCTTGAGAGAAACAGCTTCGATGATTGTTTTAGATTGGCCATTCTCAGCTTCCCAAGGACGACCACTATGTTCCTCACCTTCACGGCTCTCATCCCCGTTACGCTACTTCTTGAACCATCGCTGCACTGTACGTTCGTTGACTGTTCCTAGGCCAAATGCTTTCTTATCTCAGGGTAAATAGCAAAGGCGAACGGAAGGCGAATCCTGAGATGTACTCAATGACCCCGTTTACACATGGGCAAGACTCCGCACTCGACTCCGCCTTACATATCGCATATATAAACGGTTATTTTCATACGCGGGGTACTCAAACTGCGACGCTTATCCTAAAATGGCCTTCGCCACCAACAGGGCTTCCTGGCCACGCACTACGTACATCATCGTCACTCGTACAGCTCGCTCTCTTCTTTGCATCATCATTGTTCCTGTCTCTTCATCGTTCATGTAATAATCAAATTTTCCAAGTCTTATTCCTACTTCAAGGCGAACAAATTCGAGCTCACATTTAATCCAACATCGACCACTCTATCACTGCCATATTGTAATATCTATATATATATACGTTATATATAAGATAAAGGTAAACTCTCGGCGTTGATCAATCCCTGAGGGATGCGCCATGCATTCGACTTCAATTTTTAACATATCTTCAGATCCCAACACTTTTTGCATTCAACTCGTTTCGCATACCTCAAAAATTTCCAATAAAAAAAAACAGTGTTGCTTTGGCTGCTATTCAAGAAATTCTTTTAATGTCGAGAACGCTTAACGGGAGAATTTTCCATACAGTCTTAGAGATAGCCGAGCTAAGGCAATCCCTCCGGCGCTCGTTGATTGACTGCAAGAGAGGATGGATGGAATCGAATCAGCGCTTTGATTATCACCTTGTTTCCAGATACACCATATCACCAATCTCTGCACAACTTCGATTTAACTGAGAGAAGGACTGAATCGAACTTACATAGTCGTGGCCACATTTCCACGTTTGTAATGATGTTCCTTTGAAGTCGTTGGGTCTTTACCTTGAAAAAGATAGTCGGATAAAAAGTCGCTATGCACTTCTAGACAAAGAGCTCATAAATGAAGATACTCACAGAACCTGAATCCGAATTGATCCATCGTAATCTTGAGCATTTTCAAAGGGTAACGAGTACTTACGAACGAAGGAACACCAATTTTTCCGAATCCTTTCATCCTCCTCAGGAGAGAAAGAATCTTGACTGTCAAGTTGAATACCTTCAATTAAACAAAAGCTTACAGGGATAGCATGCTGTAGAGACACATACGTAGGACAGATTGCCATTTTAAATATTTATTCTGAAGAGCCAAAATCAAAGAAAAACTAAGAAGTCCTATTTCAAAACGAAACAAGAATCGCTAACCACATTCCAGAAGTCGTTGCTTATGCGCATCATTCAACGGCTGCGGTGTTTCATGATGAAAAAGGTGACCGTTTTCCGTATGGATTCCCTCATTAGGCAAATTCAGTTTAGGCCATTTAGCACCTCGTCGTTTGTTACGATAACGAGACGACATGATGATATTGCAATTCCTCAACAAAAATTCTGTTATGACAGCGAAACTATGTACGATTGCACGAAGAAAAAAAAAAACGAATAAGCACTGTAGGTGCCATATTAGACCTTAATAAAGGTCTAAAATGATTAAAAAAATCAGCCAACGAGCAATTGAGTGTCAAAACATTCTGTGCTAGGTGAAAATTTCACTTGACATAGATTGTAAAACGTTCGTCATCGATGACTCTCTATAAGGGAGTAGAGCTCCCGAGAGAACTGACTATAAAGTATCGAAAGACGACGCATTCTGCCCGACTGACGAGTCTGTAAGGACGAAACACGTGTATCGCGCTGTACAAGAGACCTTACCAGACCACATGACAAGTCAAATTTTTATGAAAGGACCTCAATAAAGGCTCAAAATATCCTATCAGACTAAACTGTTTCAAACGAGGCCTCAAAAACAGTCGATTGGAAAGGCATTGCTATGGGCGTTTTTACCAGCCACGAAGCAATTGACTGTCAATGCAATGCGAAGTGATCCTATCACTTGACGTGCAGCGATGGTAAATCACCGCAGTGTAAGGTGACCTTATCACTTTACGTGCAGTGTAAATTGATCGACGCCCATGATCGGGTTCCGATAGATCAAAAAGCAGAGCGCTACTGATGAGGCTTGACATGAAAGCCAAAACGTACGTCTAGCACCGGGAATGCCATATCAGACCTCATGAAAGGCTTCAAATGTGCAATCCAATTATCCTGAGTTCTTTCTGATTAGGAGGGGAAGAATGGAAAAAACCGATCTCATTCGCTGGATAGGAACTTTTTACAGGAATGTTAGTAACCGTTCGAAAGGTGAGACTTGACGCTATAGCCCCATGTCACCGGTTTTTCACAACACTTCTTTATAACGCTGCAACATTAGAAATAAAACAATTAAAACAACGTGCTATTTTCTCTTATCTCGCTGATATTTCGCTGGACAAAACCCCTTCTTTGCTTTTTAGAAAGCTCTTTCGATCTTTTGATCTCCTCTGGTCTTTTGATTTGTGCTCTAACTTCACCGGACAGAACTCTTTTTTTGATCTATAAGTAGTCATCTGTTAGCGTGATGTTTCCTGATCTTAGCAACGTGCTTATTTCCCGGAAATAAGGTTCAGCAGGGTAGATAAGACCAAGTTCCACATTTCTGGCAACGTTCTTTACCGGCTGTTCGACAGAGGCGAGGGCCGTGGCAAGTGGTGTGGTAGGGGCGGCGCGAGGTGGGATGGTCGATATATTGTTATTCAGTTGGGGATTTTTCCTCGGCTTTGTATGAAACTCCAGATGAAACGATTGACTAAGGTACTACGAAAGATTCTCTACACATTGATATGCTTTTCGGCTTCGAGCGAGTTATACGAGTGATAAAAATGGAGGCGAAAGGCAAGTGTCGAACATAATTTTTGATGTGAATGCTACAGCGTTGTAAAGGGGGATTCCAAAAAACCGGCCACGTCGTGGTGTAGCCTTGTCTCACCTTTCGAATGGTTATTAGCATTCCTATGGAAAGTTCCTTTCTAGCGAATGAGATTGCTTTTTCATTTGTTCTCTCCTAATCAAAAAAAAACCTTATATTGTTTTGAACGAGGCCTCAAAAGCAGTCGATTGGAAAGGCACTGCTATATGCATTAAGCAATCGACTGTCAGTGCAATGTCAAGGGGTGTTCGAATTTTACGTGCAGTGTAAAGTATTCGGCGCCAATATCTAGAGGCTCAGTTGAACTGAAAGGCATCGTGAAATTGATGAAGTGTGGAAGAGTATACCAAAACGTATGTCTAGCACTCGAAGCGCCATATCAGACCCTCAAAGGCTTGGAAAATATACTGTCAGGTCCTGAGCAATCGACTGTTGGGTGGTTCTATACCCTGTCGTGCAGTGGTCTATTATCACTGCAGTGTGAATTGACCTTTTCACTTGGCAAGCAGTGTAACTAATTTGACGTCGCTTACCTCAGATATGCAAAGTAATACTACTTTATAGGAATACTACTTTATAGGAGGGTGGCTGAACTGAAAGGCATCGTGCTACTGATGAGGCCAGAAGGCCGAAACGTACGTCTAGCATTAAAAATTCCGTAACAGTCCCCATGAAAGGTTGAAGTATGGTGTCAGGATAAATTAAATTTGAGTTAGGCCTCAAAAGCAGTCTATTGGAAGGCACTGCTATATGCATTAAGCAATCGACTGTCAGTGCAATGTCAAGTGGTGCTCTCATTTTACGTGCAGTGTAAATTATTCGGCGCCGATATGTAGAGGCTCGATTGAACCGAAAGGCATCGTGAAACTGATGAAGTCTGGGGAAGTATACCAGAACGTACGTCTAGCACTCGAAGCACCATATCAGACCTCTAAAGGCTTGAAAAATAACTGTCAGGTTATGAGCAATCGACTGTTAGGTGCTTCTATAACTTGTCGGGCAGTGGTTTATTATCAATGCAGCGTGGAGTGACCTTTTCACTGGGCAAGCAGTGTAACTAATCTGACGTCGATTACCTCAGATATGTAGAGCTATACTACCTTATAGGAGAGTGGCTGAACTGAAACGGGATCGTGCTACTCATGAGGTCAGAAGGCCGAAACGTACGTCTAGCACTAAAAATTCCGTGATAGTTCTCATGAAAAGCTTAAAGTATGGTGTCATATGAATTAAATTTAAGCGAGATCTTAAAAACAGTCGAATATAATGGTATGATCAGATTACATTGTTTTGAACGAGACCTCAAAAACAATCGATTACAATGTGTTGCCGATAGCGTTCTTACTAGCCATTAATCAATCGACTGTCGGTGCAATGTCAATTGGTCTTCCCACTTGACGTGCAGTGTAAAAGTTTCGGCGCCAATTTGTAGGAGCTCGCTTTAACAGAAAAGCATCGTGCTACTCCTGAAGTGCGCTAGAATACACCGAAACGTAAGCGTGGCACTTCAGGTTCCATATAAGCTATAAACCTGATGAAAGGCTTAGATATGCCACCAGAAAATGAGAAATGCGTGGCTCAAAAATGATTGCAAGGCATATTGGAATTTGAGCTGTGGTCATAAGAAAACACTCGAGACGAAGGTTATGATGTATTGAATATACTAGCCACGAGCAATCGAGTGTACAACACTCTGTGTTCGGTGAGTTTTTCGCTGGACATGGAGTGTAAAGCATTCTTCGTCGCTAACTCTTAGTGTGGGGACTGGAACACCACACAGATTAGCAAAAGACGAGAAAGGGTAACTGCCCGACTGACGAGATCGCAAGATCGAAATACGTGTATCGGGCCTATAAGTCAGCCCTGTTTGACAGACCACTGACATGCGTGGCTCAAAAATGATTGCAAGGCATATAGAAAATGAAAAAGATCTTTTCTCATCTTATATCCAGCCTACTTCACATTTTGTTGTGCAGATCCCAGTACTTCCAGCATTCGATTCGTTTCTTCGATTTCATCATCCCAAAGGTCATCGAATAATTACATGTTGTTTCGACTGCATCTGAGGATTTCGTCTTTTTCGTAGATATCGTAGATAATGTGCCCAAGGGCAGATCTTCCTTGTAATTTTCGAGATAGACAGAATAAAGCGCTCCCATGTGCTTGTAGGAGACTGCTGTGGACGCAAGTCAAACCAGCACATTGCATCCTCGTAGCGTACATCACTAACAACCCGGCCATCGCCCTCCCCTAATAATACGATGTAAAAATAATATGATATGCTATGTAAAATACATTTAATACGTAAAGATGTCTTGCTTGTGAAAGTTCCACAAAGGAAAATAGTAACGACAGCGGATCTTCGGACATGACGTTCTAATTCCTTTCTAGATGATGGACAATGAAAAGAAGTGCCTCCGAGATGTTTTTCCATTCTCTCCAACTAAGTGGTGAGAAAACTGAATGATACCTTCATATTGGACTCCTTTTTCAGACCTCGCATAGAACAATACAACGTGATAACATATTTCGAGCCTTTCATGAGGTCTGTTATGTTCGGCCTTTCAGCGCTCATCGATAGTACGGTGCCTTTCGTTTGAGCCAATCCCTTATATGGGGATGTTTTTTTACTGATCCTTCTTCACAGTGCCCGTTTTACACTGTGCGGATCCCACTACTTTCGAGCATTCGATTCGTTTTTTCGCCTTCTTCTTGAACGTCGCTGAATACTGGATGAGCGAGTCTCATTCGATCTCGAGGTTAGCCTGCCGTGGCGTTCCATAGGACGTTGTTGTTGACTGCCGGAGAGAGTTGCGGGGTGGGATTCGGCTCCACGCACACCGCGACGAGCATTAAAACCATTCGACCATGGCGTCCCACGGAGATTCCTTTATATGTAGGCGGTATATCTCTACAAGGGATTGGCTCAAACGAAAGGCAAGTGCTACTGATGAAGCTGAAGGGTCGAAACACGTGTCTAGCACTTTGTAATTGCCATATTAGACCTCATGAAGGGCTTGAAATATTTTAACAGATTATAAATGATGAGGTAGTACTGGAACCTTTCCACCTCCATCACAAACTGTCAGCCTGTGAGTTTTCGACTTTGTTTTCTTTGATTCTTTGAAAACCTCTAGCTTCTCACTTTTTCGAGAAGGCGGGATTCTTGGAATACCACCTTTTGCAGTATGACGATGTATTCGCTATATTCTACCACCTAGAAAGCGTGGTAGTGCAGTGGCTAGTAGCGATGTGATGTAAGACGGATCGAGCTGGTAAAAAGGTCATTAATTCGATCCCCTTCCCAATACACTCCTAGAAACATTCAATTAGGAACGCTTTGGCTTGGCTACCTCCAGGATTGAGCGGAGCGTCTCAGCCTACATCCTACGACATTCACACGTAAGACAAAATTCACAAGCAGCAGTGGAACCAACATGAAAATATCTCAATATCCCAGCAGATGACGATTTTGACAATAGAAACTGAATGCAAGGAATGCTGAGAATCACACAGCATGCGATACAAAACCACGAGAAAATAAAAAAGTCCTTTCATTATTATTTGAGCCAACTTATCATGTGGTCTGGTAAGGGCTCTTGTACCGCCCGATACACGTGTTTCGTTCTTGCAGACTCGTCAGTCGAGCAGAACCCGTCGTCTTTCGATATATTTATAGTCAGTTCTCTCGGGAGCTCTACTCCCTTACAGAGAGTTATCGAAGGCAAACGTTTTACACTCTATGTCAAGTGAAATTTTCACCCAACACAGAGTGTTGCGCACTCGATTGCTCGCTGGCTGGTCTTTTATCATATTATACCTTCATTTCGAGTGCTTTATTAAACTCTAAGTTTGGTGAACATTTCGCTTCACATAGAGTATAAGACGTTCGTCTTCGATAACTGTCTGTAAGGGAGCAGAGCTCCCGAGAGAACTGACTACAAAAAGATCAACAGACGACGGGTTCTGCCCGACTGACGAGTCTGTACGGACGAAACACGTGTCTCGGGCTGTACAAGAGCCCTCACCAGACCACATGACATGTTGGCTCAAATAATAATGAAAGGATCTATTGAAATTTGAGCGTGGTCTTGATAAAGCACTCGAAATAAAGGTATAATAAAAAATAGGTTCTTTTCGATTATAAGGGAACACTTGAATATTCGACCTCACTCGCTGTACAAGAATTTTTCGTAGGAGTGTTAGTAATCATTCGAAAGCTAAAATATCTGGCTAGCACGGTACGTGGTCGGTTTTTCAAAACACCCCTTCATAACGCTGTAAACTCAAAATAAAATCATGTTTTACATCGGTCGCCGCACTTTTCGACAACTATAGTGTACTGGAAGCACGAATATCACATGGACGTGTAGAGAAAATCTTTTAGCCAGACATTTAATCCGAGATTTCAAGAAGCAGTTCCTAATTGAATAACAAGAATCGTACTATCCTGTGGAGGATTGCCGAAAGGCCAGTCGATCAAACGGCGTGTCGAAACGGCCACATCCGCTCCCCCTTCCCCCCTCCCCCCACGCCGTAGAAAGCCAAGGTCCCCTTGCCCGCATGTGTAAATGTGATCTTACTTTCCTTGCTGAACTGCAGAGAAACGGTCTTTCCAGGAAACAAGCATAGCATCATAATCCTTAAATCTTACGCTATCGAATGATTATTGATTGTCTGAGGAAAGAGCTGTGTCCAGCGAGAAATATGCGCGTGTGAAATATAATTTTAATTCAAACTTTACAGCGTCAAAAAAGAGTCTTTTCGAAAACCGGTTATGTACGACTCTAGCCAGAGGTTCAAGCTTTCGAATGATTACTTAAACTCCTATGAAAAGTTTCTTTTACAGCGAAAAAGGTCGAATATTCATTTGTTCCCTTATAACCGAAAAGTGTCCAAAAAATAACCTTGAAACCTTTCGTTTCGAGTGTTTTCTTGAGACCAAAGCTCACATTTCAATATGCCTGATAATCGCTTTTGAGCCACGCATGTCAGTGGTCTGTCAATAAGGGCTGACTTATAGAGCTCGATTAACGTGTTTCGACTTTGCGATCTCGTCAGTCGGGCAGTTACCCTTTCTCGTCTTTTGCCAATTCTCTCTGGATGCTTCAGTCCAAGCATTAAGCTCTGTGTTCGGTGATAATTTCACTGGACATATATTGTAGAACGTTCGTCGTCGCTAACTCTTAGTGCGGGGACTGGAGCATCCACAGAGATTAGCAAAAGACGAGAAAGGGTAACTGCGCGACTGACGAGATCGCAAGATCGAAACACGTGTATCGGGCTCTATAAGTCCCTCATTGACAGACCACTGACATGCGTGGCTCAAAAACGATTGTCAGGCATATTGAAAGCATAAAACTATTTGCAATGGGCAGTTTTCAGCTGCTGAAAGAGTTACATCTCCAATGCTAGTAGAAAGATTTGCAATGAAGACCGCCAGAAATCAGACCAATTATTTTTCTTACAAAGAAAAGTCACTAGGATACAACGACTTCAGAATTTTTTCTAGATCCCTATAGAAGCCATTAGCGAATATTTTGATGAATGGTTACGGAGTAATACGTAAATAGTAGATCAAGACAGAACAAGGTCTGCACCGAAGAAATGGAGCTGTTCACTAGGGAGAACAGTTTTGAACGCGCTCCACTGAGATGGCGCGCTCTGCTGAGACGGCGGGATTTCGGGGACCATTCAAAATCTGCTTTTCTGTCATTTTTTTTTTGGCCCTCCCCTTTCCCCATTGTCTTTTCCTCTTCTAGCCCTTTTTCTTTTCTTTTTCTTTCTCTCTCGTGGTTCCGAAAGGGTTAAGCGAGGTCTCATACTGTGCTCGTGATTTCTGGTGTAGCATCGGGTTCATCATTAGGTCATTTATCGGCTATCGTTGTGTTTCTCATGTCGTTGAAGTTGTGAAACATTAAGCGGCGGCATCGTGTATTACTAGGCCGTTTAGCATTAGTATCCCGTTCCCACACCGTTATTTTTCCCAATAATAACCTTTTTATGAGCGCAATTGGCGCAGTAGCTAGAGCTGCTCGACGTCGCTTACGAGGTCAGTGGTTCGATCACGCGCTCATAGCTCAACAAGCCATTCATCACTACGGGGTCGGTAAATTGGTTCCAGAATGGTCTCAGACTTGTCTGGGAGGATAAGCAGCACTGATTCGGTACAGCGGGAGGCCACTGCAAGTCACTGTAAAGGCCAGATATGCATTCAGTCACCTCAAACGAAGTTCGAAATTGAAGTCGAATGCATGGCGCATCCCTTAGGGATTGATCAACGCCGAGAGCTTTATCCTTTTCAATCCTTTTTTAACCGTTCCTTTCCAGTGTTTTCTTAAGGTCACACTCGGGATATCAATAAAGGATTAAGGACAAAGCTCTTGGCGTTAATCGATCCCTGAGGGATGCGCCATGCATTTGTCTTTAATTTTTAACTTCGTTTGAAGTCTTTGAATGCATGGCTGGCCTTTTCAATGACTCTCGGTGCCCTCTCGCTGATCCGAGCCAGTGCTGCTTATCCACCCAGACAAGTCTGAGACCATTCTGGTACCAGTTTACCGACCCCGGAGGAATGGATGGTTTGGTGAGCCATGAGCGCGAGATCGAACCATTGACCTCGTGTTCGTCGCAGAATACCTCTAACCACTTCGCCGCATGCGCTGGGGATAATATATGTCTTATAATTATTTTTGAACCAACATGTCATGTGGTCTTTTATAGGCAACTTATGGAGCCCAATACCTTTTTTTTCGTAAAATCTCTTGTGACCCAATCACCATTTTTATTAATGATGACAGACTATTGCAACTACAGTTAGGTAGCCATCGGTCTAATATATTAGGGACTGGTATTTGTTCATGCTCGCGATTACTTTATTTTCCTTTTTGTTCCCCTTGATTGTTGTCTGTATTTTTTTTCTTTGGATTTACCTGCGATTTCCGTTTTTATTCCCTCCCGGAGACAGTATAAAACTGGTAAATTGAATTAATGAGGTCGTTCCATAAGTTTTGCTACCAGAGCAATAAACACCGAATTTTACAGCTGAAGTAGTTAACAATTCCATGATTTTGGTATCGATCAATAGCGCAATTTTTTGCGAATATTTTGGAATACAACTTGTCTATACTTGCTCAACGATGGGGAGCTGTTTTGGGAATAAATTCGCCTACTACTCCTATGCGAATGGCGCTAAGAGGAAAATGCTAGTGAAGCGGCGTGCAAGAGTAATGGAGCTTCCTATGGACGACCCAAGCGCGACTGGGTCTCTTGACTGTTCTCTCCGAATCAGAACTGTGCGAACCCACTTCCTAGTCGTCCTTTGTGCAACCGTATCATCGCCTCAAGCTCCGCTAACCTTGCGCGCAGCCTCACTAGCATTTCCCTAAGCGCCAATAGTGCATGAGTAGTAAGCAAATTTGTTACTATGACAGCTCCATCGTTGAGCAAGTATAGACAAGTTGTATTCCAGAAAATTCTCAAGAAAATACGCTATTTAACGATACCAAAATCATGGTACTCTAATTACTTGTGGTTGATAAGTTTGGTGCTTGAATAATCAACTAGATTTCTTTTTGTTTGATCGCCTTTAGCGGTGATATGATGCTATAGATATAGCCAGTATGAAGAGTAGGTAGCGAACTTTTGCGTCAGGCGGGACTCGAACCCACATCCCACTCTATCCGGGAGCTCGCGTGGGGAATTTGTATTTGTTGCCCTAGTACGAAACTTTATGGAGCGACCTATATTTTCACGGATTTCAGTTCGCATTCGAATTATCAGAGTAAATCGTGTTCTCTAGTCTAGCCTTTCGTTCGTTGATGAGAGCAACATAATAGAGGCATGCGTACAGCGAGTTTGGGAAAAAAGCCTTCGAGAAACTCTGTTTATTTTATCGCTTTTCTAGCAATGTCATGGTATAATAGCTATATGTCGGAGAGTGTTAAGTGATATGCAAGATCTTGAGTCTTGGTCTGGGCTTGAACTTGCGTCTCATTCCTGAGCGATCTAGCCACTACACCACCGTGGCTACCGATTCGCGCCCGTTAGGTGCGAAGCTTTGCATACCGCTTAACTTTCAGGGATATAGAGTTGAATTCTTTCAATAATGCCTTCAGATCAGATCGTCCAGAGCTGTCGCTCGGAGCATTTTCTACGTTCGAGAAGTTCGCTTCGTCTAATGTTGCCAATCGATTGTAAACAATACTTCAACACGGATAATCTCTATTATATCCTTCATGTGGGACGGACGGCTTCATTGTCAGAAACTAGGATTTTCCTGGAGGTTTTTTCCCAATTCTGTAAGTAATTTGGCCTTTTTCAAGCTTATTATCTTTTTCAGACTAAAAAAAAAGGCTGTTGCAAACAGTCTACGAAATGGCATCGAAACAAAGGCACTCGCTGATGAAGATATGACAAAGCCGCTGCTGCGAAGTTTCAGTGAAGTACAAAGGCTTATGAGATACCCTCGACGAAAAAAGAAGAGCTCTCTATAATAAATCAGGTGAATTTTTTCCTCCAACGTTACTCACTAGTTATTATACTATCTACCTGGAGAAGCGAATAGCACCAAACACTATACTTATTGCATCCTGAAACGCCATGGCGGATGATCACGAGACAAAGAAACGAACGAAAATTGCTAGATCCACGTGACTTCTGAAGAAGGGCTGTCCAAATGTCGAAGTAATAAATATAGCACCTTTGTATTCGAGTAATTTTTGAGATCTCGCTTGAAATTAATACATCCTGACAGCATATTTTGAGCCTTTCATGTGGTCTGTTATGGGCAGCTCAAACAATGCATTGCACATGTTTCAGCCTTTAGCTTCGTAAGTTCCACAGCGCCCATTGTCCGTACCAATCCTCCTCGATGGAAACTCCCTCATGTCACTGGCCATACAGTGTTATCCGTGGGTGAAGTGAATTTCCGCTTTACACGCTGTGCAACCTGTCGTCGACGATTCTTCTGTATGGGGGAGGGGGGGGAAGAGGGAGGGGGTTCTCCGTCGAGAGGGATTGGCACAGACGACAGCACTGTGCAAGTGACGAGGCCACGAGGCCGAAACACGTGTATTGCATTGTATAAGTACCTATAACATACCTCATAAAAGGCTTAGAATATGCTGTCAGGATGTATTAATTTCAAGCGAGATATAAAAAATTACTCGATTACAAAGGCGCTATATTTATTACTTCGACATTTGGACAGCCCTTCTTTGGAAGTCACGTGGATCCTAGCAGATTTTCGTTCGTTTCTTTGTCTCGTGATCATCCTCTATGGCGACTCGTGCGAGTCTCGTGCAGTGAGTGATTCGTAAAACATCGGTAGCTGCGAATAGAGATAATTAATTCTTCTTACGAACTCGTCCGTCAATCTGTCCTTATTAGTATGACCGGCCCATTTGTGTTTCTACACCGATGTGAATCCCTCTGAATCACGAAGATGAGATAGGTTTCAAAGTCTGAGCTCCACGAGCCGACTACACGCTGTAAATGCCGAATAAATTTCAGAAGATGTCGTTTCAGCGCTCTGCGAGTTGTTTGCAATATTCTCAACGTGACTGGGAATAGCTCACGTCTGTGACAAAGCTGTAGCAGAACTGTCGCTTCGAAAATGTGAACACGGTGTTTGAAGTCCGGTGTTCGGTCGATGGCTTCTTTGAGAGGCCCCGAATGCGGCTTATGCTGCAGTTTTGTGCTGTACAATTCTCCCTTGCTGCTTGTCATGCTCAATGAAGGTGCAAAGTATACGTATAAGGTGGTCTACGTAATCAGAGGACCTTCCACTTCGGATTGTTCACCTTCGCTTCATGATTCTTCGTGAACTAGGTCTTGGTCTTGTTTATGCGTAGCCCAATCTCTTCCCGCTTCGCTGAATCATTGAGCTTCGTCTTTGCTTCACTTGCACTTTCCAAGAAGGTGACGATGTCATACGGGAAATGAAGGTTTGACAGCATTTTACCACTAATACGTTTACCTTTCTCGCCTTAATCGAGCGAGCTCATCATCCATGGTATTGCGGCAGTGAGCAGCTTTGTTGAGCCCCTTTTCTATAGGATCAGTAAGGAGCGAACCGATAAGAGCGTGTGGCGCAACGGTTAGAGATGCTTTGCGACACACACGCTGTCGATCAATTTACGGTCAGTGGTTCGATTCCGTGATTAAGGCCCCACCAGGCTCCATCCTTTTAGAGTAGTTGAATTGGTACCAGACTTGTTCTGAAGAATAACAGCACTGACTTGATACATCATCAGGCCGCACGAGCCATTATAAAAGCCAACTATGCAATCAATCACCTCAAACGACGCCTGCTGAGATCGAACGCATTGCGCATCCCTCAATGATTGACCAATGCCGAGAGCCCTGTCCTTTATCCTTTCGATGGTAATGAGTCGATAGAAAAGTTCTCTTTTTGTGATGCGGTTTTCGATGATAGTCTGAGAGAGTTGGTTAGTCAAATACTATATGTATTACAATAATTGCTCATCCCGAAATCATCTTCTCATCATTTGGGAGGTATGGATGGCCGAATTTTGAAGACGTACACTTCTTTTTTATTTGAGTTGAAGGTTATATGCAAAGGCTACTCCTTTGATAGTTGCCTGTCCCATCGCATATAGGTATCATCGACGAAGAAAACCTAAGCAGAATGGAGAGTATGAATTTATGGCGACGAGTATCTAAGACTCTGACATTGGACGGTGTTGAAAAGTTGCGTAACCAGTACGAAGGTTTCCTCTTTGTACATTTTTCTAATAACGTCATCTCTCAACTCGTGTAGGATCTGAGGAGGAGGGGAGCAAGACAGTCGCAGCCTGAAATTTATGGAAAGATGATATGTCAAAAATTATGGCAGCCGTCATCGGTGTGACCTTCGACGGCGAGGTCAGAATCAAGGTGAACTCTGTGATGAGTGGCTGGTATTTTATCATATTATACCTTTCCTTCGGGTGCTTATTAAGACCACGCTCAAATTTCAATAGATCCTTTCATTATTATTTGAGCCAACATGTCATGTGGTCTGGTCTTGCTGTACAAGAGCCTTTACCAGACCACATGACATGTTGGCTCAAATAATAATGAAAGGATCTGTGATGAGTGTTGTTTTGCTCCATCGTTATTCAATTTCCATCAAGATGTAAAGGGAGCCTGTGGCGCTGGGATCAGAGGCGCCCTGCGATACGCCGATGGTTCGGTCTCGAGCCTAAAGCTCACCAAACCTTCTATCCCTCAAGCTTTGGCAAATGGTATCAAAGTTGCCCGGGAGGATAGCGCTCTGACTTGTCATATAGATAAGCCACCACGAGTAAAGGCCAGATATGCATATAATCATCCCGTACGATGCTTAATAAAATTAAATGCATGGCGCATTCCTCGTGGATTGCTTGACGCCAACAGCTTCATAATTTTCATCTAGATTTTGTCAAAAAGCGCAGATTCAGCAATAGTTCTTGTACAAACCTTGAATAATATAGGGGTTTTGTACCTCTGTGATATATAGTGTTGATTTAGAGAATCCTGGCCCGGAACATCCCTAGCGGAACACTGAAGGAGACGGCTGAATATAAAGCTTCAACATTCGAGGTGAGGAAACAGATTTGCTAAAATTGCTTTTTCTCCACTAGTCATTTGCAGACAGCCTTATCCAAACGTAAAAGGAGGGGTGTGAAGGAAGCCAAAGAGGCAGAAGTTCTAATGGAGGAAATCGGAGCTAAGGTAGGTTTTCGGAACATAAATCGATCTCCTGCAGAGCGTAGTTGCTGCTCCAATTTCAATTTTTTTTTTGTTTGTGTATGAGCACATGTATTTTGTTCTCAAAGGGTTTCTACTACATTTCATGTTGCCAGAAACGATCATGTATAATAGTCCGTATTCTAGGAGAATGCTGGTTCTCTCAAGCAAGTTATTCAACGGCGTCAAGTCGCTCGTTCCTCAATTCAGACTCATTTTTGGACTCTCTAACCTCAAGGTACTGCACGAAGACCAAACGCGCTAGGAAGTGAACTTCCAACTAAATCGTATTGGAACTTTTCTATTGTACAACTTTGAGAAGAAAGGACCTTGTCTATTCCTTAAGAGACCACGGACCCAACCCTTTGCGTCTCCAACACCCAGTGTGTCGCGTCTAACCCCAGCGTGCCATTGCAAGACGCAACACGCCGGGGATCAGTGACGCAGGGTTGGGTCCGTGTTCTCATAAAGACTAAAGCCCAACTCTTTTTCAAATATGGCTGTAATTTCATGAAATGGTTTTGTTTCTCGACAATACAGGAAGAACTTAAGTAAACATTTGTTCTACTGAAAATCTCTTTGTGAAAAACATGACTCATAAAGCCATCTACACAAGGTCACCTGTCACCTTTATGTGATCACCATTTTAAATTATCCTGCACAGCCAAGAGAAAGACTTTTAGAGTTATACAATTCAAAGATAATGACAATAATCACAGGTAGCTCTCACAGAAACTTACCGACACACAATTAATTACGCGTTGAGGGACAATCGTGAATGTTAAGGAGTTTGAAAGTTTGCGATAGACGCTACATGCTCAATCACCTCATAGTGAAAAACGTCCGTAAGAGTGTCTTATACTTCTTTTGAGATAAGGATATACGTAATACAGAACCATAGTGCTAACACCCATTAAACAACAGATTAACATTATAGACCATGTTAAAATAGAGATGATTTGTACCAGTAAGTATTAGGGAAATACATTTAGCTAAATCGGCTAGTTGTCATCGAATCCACAAAACAACTATTTTCTCTGTTGTAAATTGTTTGCCAGCCATTCCATTGCCTCGTCAAGACCTTCACCCTTAGAAGCAGACGTCTTGAAGATCTGGAATGTTCGGTTTCGCAATGCTTCCAGACCTAATGCTTTGTGGACCTCGGCCGGAGTTAGACAATTTGCAATATCCTGTAACCAATACCAGATTCTTTGTTTGTCTCAATGAGGATTGGTTTAGTAAAGTCGCCTGTTACCTGTTTGTTAGCGAGAACGGCAAGTATAGCGCCTTGAAGCTCATCTTCTTGAAGCATAGCCACCAATTCTTGACGTGATATACCGACCTTAAACAACAACGAGGAAGTGCAGAACGATAAGAAAATCAACGAGAAAATGGCATACTCTGTCTCGATCTGCTGAATCTACAACGTATATAATGGCATCCGTGTTCGCATAATAACATCGCCAATATGGACGTATAGAGGTCTGCCCTCCAAGGTCCCACACCTATACAGATAGAAATTTATCGCTCGAATATTTATGACCAAGTGAACTACGATTAATTTGTAAATGTAAAAATTACAAAGACTATACAGTGGTATTGAGAGTGACAGATAACCATGAAATAATCACAATGACCTACAAGAATTCTCTGCTTTAACTTCCTTAACAGTGGTATGATGTTACAAATAAGCACCTAAGGATGTTGATGTGATATGCAAAGCATCTGACCAAAGAGGTAGTTGAATATGTGTTTCACCCATACCTGGGACGAGTGTTATCACTAAACCACCGAGGTCACCCCTTTGCTACCAGTGTTTCTTCTATATGAACCACTGATGTTCTCAACAACTAATCTTACACGAGTTGGTCGGTTCTTTTCAGTTATAGGGGACAATGAACAACTGATCTCATTCACTGGAGAGGAAGTTTTCGAAGGAGTGTTAGTGACCATTCGAAAGGCGAGACTTCAGGCTATAGCCCACGTCGCCGGTTATCGAAAAAGCCTTCTCTTGACGTCACACAAAGAGATTTCTTGCCTTTACTTCTCGATGGACAGCTCTATCTTTGCATCATGAGTAGTGATTCGATACATAATCGTTTCTTATTCCAACGCTGTGCTTGTATCCTGAAAAGACCGTTTTTCTCCAACGCAGCAGGCAAAATAGGCTGAATTCCTATCTGCGATCAAGGGAGTCTTTGGCCAATTTTCGTGCGGTGCGTGAAGTGGCAACGTGAACTGCTGACGCTGGAAGATCGATGGTAATCGTGTTATCGAACGTGGTTGCCTGAGCCAGCAGCACATGAATTGGTAGAAGACCCTCTTGATCGAGATAGGAATTCAGCTTGTTCCACCTGCTGCGTTTCAGAAAAACGGTCTTTTCAGGATATAAGCACATCGTTGGAATCAGGAACAATTACGTTATCGAATTATCCCTAATGGTGCAGAGATAGAGCTTTCTCCGGCAAAAAATATGCGGGTTTGAGAGATGGTTTTGTGTGGATTTCATACCGTTATAAAAGGGATCTTATAAGAAAAGAGCGCATGTGGCGCAGTGGTCAGAGGTGCTCTGCGTCGCACACGAGGTCAATAGTTCGATCTCACGCACATGGCTCACCAAGCCATCCATCCCTCCGGGGTCGGTGAACTGGTACCAGACTGGTCTCAGACTTATCAAGGAGGATAAGCAGCACTGACTCGGTTCAGCG